>JAQIXS010000066.1:0-74812 GCA_034700785.1 Rossiulus vilnensis
TCTAAATATTCGCGCAATATAATGCCCTAAAATCTGTTGGAGAGAGACAAAGTCCAGTAAGACAATATAACGTTGTAGTGGCAGGGGAAAAGGCGAATATAGAAATAATTGATCATTTTGGTCCTGTGGTGTCACGTTATGACAATTAATTAACATTAGATGACAGCATTAATTTGGAAAGCTGCAGACAATCATTAATAATCAGATTTGAGAGTCGAGTTAATCAGTCAGCGAATATTCTAAGATAGGAAAATACGAATCTGAATTTATGAAGGACAGCGTCAAAAAAATTCAAAAGAAATCTTAAGGGAAATACGTTTTGACCATATTTGGAATTAGTTTATTAAGAACTTATTAACGAAGCTCACAATGTTCAGTTGGTTTAAAAAAGTAAAATTAAGTCTCTTATATTAAACGTACAAATGGGACAAATTCTTTGCCGTGCTCGTCTAGTTTTCTGCAAATTTGCTCAATTCAATAAGTTAAAAAAACGTTAGTGTTAATTTACAAACAAATTGGGAATAAACCTATTACCATATGACATTTAGTACAACCTTAGTATGTCATTCTACCAAACAATTTAAAAAGTCAAAATCTTGACACTTTTGAGCTATTAAATGTTTCCAGTATCAAAAATGAAATTTCCCTTGATAGCCAATTAAATAAAAACTCAAAATAAATCACCATTATTGTTTAAATTTTGTATTTCGAGCATTTCAGCATTGTAGATACGAGGGTATGGCACCCAGGGGTAAAATAAAACATTCTACACGATATAAATTTACCGACATAAATATTACTTTTTGAAAACAACATGTAATCTCCGCCCCAGGTTTTATAGCAAAATATTATTAGAAAAGGCGTTGATCCAATTTGTACTGAAATAATAATAGCAGTGTTTTACGAGATACTAGAAATATTATAGCGCTCTTGTTTGATTGCTAAACGCATAAACAGAGCGAAATGGACATTGAAACAGGATTAACGCCATTCTGCGTGCAAATTATATTAGAAATACATACAAAATTACTTGCACAGCATGTTTTCATAATGAAGACGGGGATTTGGCATGAACTCAGAATAATTGTTTAATTTGCTATTTCATTTTTTAATGATGCATAAGATTTGTCATTACTTCAAAAATTAAAAGTAATTTTACTCAAAATAAGCAAAATAACGTTTCAGATTTGGTTGATTCATACAAGTATATTCAACTTGCTCTGCTTACAATGTTATAACTATTTCATTTAACAAGAAAACGTTTGTTATATAAATGAAAGCACTTTCTTAAACAGTGTGACATAATTTGTGAAATCAAATGAAACACGTGGCAGACTATAGGGAGAAACATGAAAAATAATAAAACATTAAAGTACAACGTGCTAAACGTTCTTCTGGATAATGTCACATTTTTGTGGTTGCCAAGATAAAGTGTGTTCTCTTGGCAAAATTGATTAAATGTATATTAGGCACCACATACTTAATCCACGTTTCTGTAAGCGTTCCCGCAGCTTGAAAGAAATGAAATCCCCTGACTTTACCAGGTTTCCCAGGTTTAAAAATTAATTTTCTAGCTACCTGTATGGTATCCCCATCGACCATTAATCAGTAGAAATAACCTTCCATTAAACACCTTTTACTATATCTTAACTTTTGTTTCCCAGGATTCCCACAGGTTTACAAGGTTTTGTGAGAACCCTGCTCTATCATCAACATTTTGCAATGCCCTAGTAGCCTCGTGTCCAAAATTATAATATGATTTTCTTGGAACTTTAAAAAAGTTTAACGTTGCAATGGTCAATTACGCATCCACCACCATCAATTAGGATCAGGAAAGGCCAATGGCAACACGATCAAGGTTGAAATAACCACAGTTAACTGGACACGGTGTCCACGGTAATGTTTGCATTGTGATGGCAGTGAAGTAAGAGAAGCTGTCAAAGCACACGTTGTTAGCCAAAAGAAACATAACCGAGTTCCGCTGTCATGTACGTGGCTACAATGGAACATCAGTGATTGCCAAGAGAGACTCAGTGAGAGAGGAAAAAAAATCCGGCTTAAGAAAGGTGGCTGCTGATATTGATGAAGAAAAAAATTGCCGAGGGAGCTGGTCAAAAGAAACGGATGAAACAGAGGGACGAAAAAGATGCTTCGGACTTTCACTTTGCAGGTTTTCTGATCGATATCAGTCAATAGTTCATGTCTGGAATGGGAAATATCTTGCGGAGATGGTTAGCAAGCATCAATTTCTATGAACTTGCCAACGCTACTAGTCATAGCAACAGCGCTGTTGAAGGACTTTGCCGTTGATTAAATTTCGATCTTTCAGAGCACATCAGCCAACAACCCAGATCGTCTAATACTGACGGCTGGAAATATTCAGGTAAGAAAGCGCCAGGAAGGAAAAAAAACCCCTTCGCTATAGGCAAGCCCCTCAAGGATGGGCGCCTCTAGGATTTACGCAAGTTTGTCAGAAATGACAAATCCTTATTTCGCCAAAAATGATTTGCGATTCTGGTCAGAAAACGCAGCCCCGAAGGGTTGGCTCTGGGAAATTTATGGCGATCAGCAGTGAGATTTCGGTATGTAAATTTGAGCGTTAGATGTGTTCACAGATTTCTTGACATGCATATGCAATAGGCAATAGGCGAAATGCGGATATGTTAATATTCAAAGCGAAAAAGCAAATAGATCGTTGAGAGAATCGGAAATGTAGACGAGAAAATTGCATATTTACTGAACTAACTTTTGACAGTTTTGACCGCAAAGTTGGGTTAAATAAAAATGTAAGCTAAATTGATTAGCACTGACTCATTTGCACTTTTTATTAAACGAATCAAGATTTTCAAAAAGACTATTATGTTTAAACATGCTAGAGGAGCGCTTTGTAATATGTTGGCAATTATGAAATGTGGTTTGATCATTTAGATGTACCGTTTAGTGTAGCTTAAATTGATCAATTACACTATAATAAAAATTTTAATTGATTGATAATGAGAGATAATGAATAATGTACTCTTGCAGTACAAGTACTTAAACAAGCATTTCCTAAACGTGTCTAATAAAAATACACCGTTATTAACGTCGACATGCAAAATTAATTTGCAATTTAATTTCTAACTTAAATTTAAAATATCTATGATTTGCATGTGTTTTGCATGTACATGTTTAATTAAACAAATAGAGCAGATTATTAAGTTTAAATATTTTTATGGCACTATTAATAATTTAATAAGAAATAAGAAAGGTGTTATGCCCATGTAAATAATATTGTACATTTGCTAAACGAATAATCACGCCTTATCTACTCTCATTTGATACATTATTAATAAATACACGGCAATTCGTATTTAACCCAAACGCTTATTAGCTTTGAACTAAATATAGTGAGTCTAATAATTTAGTAAAGGCCTAACAAAAATGATTATGTTTTGGAATTTTTATGCGGAATATTTCAAGTGTGAACACAGGTAATACTTAAATAAGTCAATCAAAATAAAATGCAACATAAATTGATTGATATTAAGTAATATTAACACCGTACACTTGCAATGCATTCAAAAGTTTTTCTTCATCACATTTAATAAAATAATAATGAAAATATTGATATTAAAGTTACTGGTACTCAAATGGTACTGGTTATTTAAATTCTTATTTAATAAAAATCCGTAATAGCACACGACCAGGTATGTGTAATAGGTCTGTTAAAATAGTATAAAGAATTATTTTCTCTTAAATGATTTTATTTATTTTTCATCGCAGCGAAGTATAAATTAGATGAACAAAAATATGTTATTAGGAAATACGTGAAAAATCGTATTTATGTCAAAAGTAATGACAGAAATGCAATTTATTTTAAAGATCGTGATGTGTTTACTAAAAAAAAGGACACCATATCGGCCGTCAACGCACCAAAGAGTTAAGGTCCATACATGATAAACTGATAAATAAACCATGATATTTGTACGATGGCTGCTATCTTTTATCTGTTCATATGGTGCAAGTGCCCATGAATAAAATGAATTGTCACAGGAGACATATTTTATTTGGACTCTGGCAATAAATGTCAACGATATTGCGAATGAAAGTTATTTAATTTCATTTGACAGGCTATTATTCACGACACCATAGCCACCAATTGTATTAAATTATTTCTGAATGATTTTCAAGCCTCCGTTCTGCGTGAGGCGCATTTTACGAATTGTTTCTTCAACTGGAAATTTGTCGCGCCGCTGTAATTAGCTATTTATCAATATTGCTGAAAATGGTGTTTATAAGGATGACCTATGGCAAAATGTGTTGCCATAGTTACGGTTGTTATCATCCATTAATTGTGATATTAATATGCAAGTATTATGAATGTATGTCAGTTGTGAAACCTTTAAAATACACCTAAAACTAAGTTATACAATTCCTGTCTGAGTCCAATAAAGTTTTGTTCAGCTATTTTTAATCAATTTCCCGACTTTCACATTAAAACACAACAGTTCGAATCACATGTACAATTTCTTATGTTAATTTTAACTGTTCAACTTGATTAAAATAAGTAATATTGTGATCCAAGGAAATTGCTGTACAGGCCTCTTCATCTTAAAGATACTAAGGAATGCCACCTGTTCTGCGCGAGTAATTATTAAATTAGATACTATCATGCTTACAATTAGAAATGTTCAATATTTAGATTATTTCTTTGTAGTTCTAGTACATGTATGGAAATTCACTGCACCTGCCAGCAAAGAAACTGGACAACATTAAGGTATCAAAATTAAATACATTCTTTTATTTGAAGCACGATTCTGTACCATTGGTGTGAATTTATGGAATTGTCTTTTGAAATATTCTTCTACGAAATACAAGAATAATTTAAGTCAATTTAGGTGCATTTGAAAGTGGTTTAAAGCAATATTCTGATTTTAAATAAGATATCAACTTGCTGAACAAAATGCAATTATTTTTATAATGCCTTTTAGGTGAACCAGTTTCTTTGCACGCAAGTGCATTTCCCATTACGGAAATAAGTAAATTACTTTCAAACATTTTACAGTGATTTTTAAAATCGCTAACGTAATCATCATTCTGATTATGCTGCCATATTTGTGAATGTCAACATTGTGTACTTTGAATTCTGCAAATCTTACACGTGAAAGCCAATGCTTACGATGAACGCGTTACTGCGTTAATGATTACATGCATCTTTTCTATTAGAAGTAGCTGATTCGTAGTCACACTTAGGGCTCAAATTTGGCATAGCTCTCAAGCCTTTTCCTGGAAGATATAAATTCTTGGCACAGACCGTCGACCACATTGCTTCTGCCCCAATTCCCACGTCCTCAGACCTCTGCAGCCGTTTTCTATCTGCACTTCCATTACTTATTCACCACAAACTGTCACTCTCTGATTTTCCTCCAACTTTTTGCTCTTCTGCGACTGCCAGAAACAGAGTGAGACAGAGAAACTGACAGTACCGAAATCGATGAGCTCTTTCAAAAAATAGACTTTGTCACAGTTCATAATATCCAGTGTCTTCGTGATTATAGAGATTCCCCACTGCCAGAGGCTCTATTAAGGACACTGGATGAAAATTGCGAATGGCAGTTTTGAACAACATCTTGCGCTTCAGCCTCGGTTGGTGGGTGCTCGGTTAACTCAAAATGCATAAAATAGCAGCTCCAGGTTAATATCGGTTCCTTTACGTGACACACGATACGTCGAATTGAAACTCGCTCCTCTATTTCGCCAATGTACGTTAGGGTCATTCGCGTCTTCATAAAGCAGGGAAAGGAGGTTTGCATTTTCGCAGAAATAGCTGTTTTATGCACCAAGCATCTACAGAGAAAAGTCGAAAAAAATTCATTTTCCTCCAAAATGTGTTGCTTTTCAAAAAGAATTGATGTAGAAAATGGTGCGTGTAATTGTAATTCAGGTATACAACTTTTTTCCCTCTTTTTCCTCCCAAAACACGTTTTAAAGTGAAGCAACAGGGGTGATATTGATCGAGATGTAATGCTGAAATAAGGAAGCCCATTCATAGGAAATTGTGTACATGCGATGCCATGTTCGAGCTTAAGTTGGATTAGAAACACGACAAAAACCTGAATATTTATTTTGCAAATAAAAATTCTTACCAAAGGTTCTATTATATATACATTTTAACAAATAAAATTAGCAAAATCAGAAGAGCTTATTTAAAGAATCTAAAAATACATTTAGTAAAATATCTCATTAAAACAATTTTATAAAACCTATTTGATGCAGAAGTAGGCAAATATGTCGTTAGTCATATTTTATGCAAAAAAAACATTCCAAGCAGTTCATTGAAATTAATTTACCCTTGAAATATGTTTCATATCGACAATCTTCTTTAGCAAAACATTTGTTTCCGACAATTACATTTATTTATAAAAAAAATCAGTTTATGCAAGAAAAACGCATTTCATAAAGCACTCAGAATCTCAGAATCATTTCTTTCCTTGAAATTTAAGACCTTTGCGGGGGTAATTCACCCACACACACACACACACACATGCTCAATTACATGAACTGTTGAACTTGAAACGTTGACAGTTTGAGCTTTTAATCATATTATCGATGACCTATGGCAACCTAAGGCCCACACAGCAGCACGATTAACAATATAAACAGATTTTAAAGCTTCATAAAAATTCGGCTGTGTTAATCAGAAATAGAAAACGAAAGCAGAAACTGCCGTAAAATCACTACAGCATCAAAGCTTTTATTTTTAAAACGTCTTACAAGCATTTAACAATATTAACGACTTTTTATCGCAGACGTTATCCATCAAAATATTGCTGCCATCTATTTCACAATTGACAACGTAAGTGATGAAGCTAAAATGCAACGAAATCTGAGTAAACAATAATACTGGAAGTACAGTACCTAAATACCGAAATAACGTAAACAATGACATAGTTTAAACCATTCGTGGAAAACAATCTCACAACATTTACTTGTAGAGACGCTTTCTAAATGTTAACCTACTGAAACTTAACGTGAGCCTTCATCAGAAGTCCAAGAGCTGCAAATGTGAATCCATACAAATTGAGTTATTTCAATAAAAGCTTGACATTCGATCTGAGCATTTCGCCAGAAATTTATTCGGAATTACCATTCGTATAATGATCTATTATTTTCGGGGAAAAAATCATCGCGTTTCATTCATTCGAGCAATATATTTTGGCTGCCAGAGGCTGGTAGTTGGACCGTTTACTGCATTTTCAGACTGACAGAAATCCTAGCTTGAAGAGGAAAAAAATTGAGGGGAAATGGCAAGCAGCGAGAGAAAGCTGGAGGCCTCGTGTAATATAAGCTATTGCATTTCGTGTAAAAAGCCATAGTATAGGAAGTGAGTTTGCTTGGATATTTGTCGGAATACGAATTTGTTTCGCATGGTAGCCTATGGTAAAAGGCTCGCATACACGAAATGCACTAAGGTGAGATCCGATGACAGCTTCCCGTTGCCAAGCAACTTCTGGTAAATTTCTATGACACCAACATTGTGAAACGACAGCGTGAGCCCAAGCAAGGATTTTTTCGCAATCCTCCTCAATTCTTCCGTTTTTTTTTCAACCAAAAAAAATATCTTTGTTGGAAGAAGAAATTCCCAGCCAAAGTCAAAAAAGTAGGATGTTGGCTCAGCGCAACATGAGATTACAATTGTTGGCGATATTGAATGCACTGGCTTCTGAATAAGCCAATGGGGTTTTGTCCTCCAAAATGTCTCGAGAAAATGTTTTTTTTTTCCAATCTGACGCACAATAGGCCCCTACGTCATAACCTATTGCCCATGTACGTTTTTTTGTTGTTTTCATCAAATTCCAGTTTGGTTTGCATCCAGGAGACTAGCATAATAGGCCCCTAGTTGGTGTTATTCAGTCGTTTCAAGTTTCCATGGACCATTGTTTGATGGTTTTCTTCCTCTAAAACATCCAATATGAAGTTTTGGAAGGAAAAGTTACGAAAATTAAGCGGGTGAGCTTGGGAAGCTTAAATATTTAAGTTTTCATTACGTCATGCCTTTCAACTTTGAAATTTACAAGTAAATGTAGTTTGAGAAAAACGTAATTCCTGTGAGCTTGTTTAACGAATTTACTCTTTGAAAGATAGTCAAAATTAATGTTGCAATAGTCTATGTTTTCATAAATGTTAACTGTTACAATCTACATCTAAGTTACAAGTAAATATTTTGCCCTGAACATTTTGTGTATAGAATTTAAAAATTGTACTTTTACACGTAACCGCTAGGCCACTATACAATTAAAATGCGTAATTACTAATTTCATAGGTTTTAAAATATTTTAAAATTAGTACATGTATAAATAAATATTTAACTAAACGAATCTCAAAATAAACACGTGGACAATTTTATTCTTTAATTTAACATAGTATGTTTGCGTTTAACCAATTCAAATCACATTCGCTTCACGTTTGAAACAAACAGTACAATGTAACAAATGGAAGGTAATATCCGCTTTATTAATTTCAGGTTGCTTATAGAACCCGAGCTATTAAATGTGCATTTCGATGTCCATTATTGGAAGGTATGAAATCTTCAAAACATACACAATACATTCCAGCTTTGGTATATACTTATTTTAAACAATCATTGTATTGAAAAAATATTCAAAGTTAGATTTATTATAATTTTCTGTTCCTAAGCTCTGCCACTGTAGATTTGAATGAGTGATCATTATACACAGAAACATTCAAGGATTTTTTAAAATTGGATTCAAAAGGATAGATGACCGAAAAACACTGTCCAAAAAATAAAAGTCTAGATAAGAGGATCAAGAGAATATCGTAATGTTGAGGAATAACGCACCCAATAATCTTCATATTAGGCAGTTCAGTGAGTTCAAATGTCGTATAAGGTAATGCCAAATATATATATTATACGGACGACCGCAGAATGACAGTTATGAAATTGCACATAGACCGAAGTACTTCATAATAATAGCTTTTAAAAATCGGGATCAGGCAAGTCCAGCCTTTTCGAAAATTTTACATTAACTTACAAAAAAAAATCCATCGACATACATGCATTTGTAAAGGACGAATCGCAGCCTTGAACGCTTACGAATATTTGCACATTTCCAGTTATTTCCTCCATAAAATCTAATGTTTCTATTTAGAAGAACAAATCAGCTGCTAAGAAATGTCAAAAATCATCTGTTTTCAATTGTGCTGAAAAATATATTGCAATGTAATTAATATCAAATTATTGTGTGGGTCATTTCAGTTAAAGAGATTCTTACATTTTTATTAAACTAACAAACGCCGTTGCTTAAGTCATATTTAATATGAATAATGCACGCGAAAAGAACGCGTTATATTTATTTAATAACTCAAGTAAAAGCTTACCTGAATTGATTTTTCAGAATTTAAAAGTACGTTTATTAGTGGTAATATCGTTTTTATGCGGCATTTTTATAGTTTTTTATCATCATATGAAAGTTTATTTATGAATCATTGTTGTTATAATACTGTAAAAGTCTTTTGAAAGCAATCTAATTAAAAATGCAATCATGTAAAGTATACTGATTTTTCAACTAAAACCTTAGCGGTATCCTTTGTGCTCTTTAACTGACTGGTTATAAAAACATTTACTGAAATATTTTGAACATTGTGTCAAGCAATTTGGAATGCATCCTTGATTGTAATAGTTATCTAGACTTAAATATGAATACATATAAGAAAAACTCCTGTAGATCTTCCAGAACACATTCATACAGATTAAATGTATGCAATCCAAGTATTTTGACGTAGGGATTGTAAATAAATTTCAAACGAAATCAAAAAATTCTAACTTTGAAAATTCCAAAAACGTCTAAAAATACTTTAAACTGAAAAGAAACAGTAAAGACAGAGATATATACGGTTAACATAAAAGACGATGGTCTCATACATTGTAGCTGCTGCGTCGCTCACCCACCGGAAGTACCCAAGAAAGGAGGTTTCTACTCGATTCAAAATTCTTAGCGTGACCATTGCATTCACGTATTTTTGCGAACAGGATTGACAAATGCCAAAAGAGCACATTCTCAGTAATTCAATCGGAAAATGAAAGAGAAAACGATATTATTATGCCGCGTTGATCAATCACAGTGGGGCCATGCTGTGTCAATGATATAATAAATCATGGCGTCTACATCACTTATTCACGCTTCAATTCTGTCTCTACGATTTCTGTAAATAAATATAAGAACCAAATTCCTAGCAAATATATATAAAATGGCAAACCGCGCAAAAGCTTTTTTTGACCACAAACGTGCACCGCCCTTCACGAATGGGCTGCTTTGAAATTGAAATAAAAAATAACTACGAAATACAGAATGACAATCCAAATAGAAGATATTTTTCTATCAGAAATTTTCTGAAAAGCGCCGTTGAGCTTCCGGTCGATAACTTGAATATTGTCAAATATGGAATCTTGAATGGTCTTGCCAAAATGGACAATTTACTTTTTTAAAGTTTACATCGAATAAAAATGGCCCCAAATGGTGTTAGATATGGCCATTACATTTGTGCTGATAGAACAGGAAAACATCTAAATCAAGGGTTGGGATGTAAGGGAAAAGAAGGAGTGAGGGTTGGGGCATGAACTACTTTAGCTGTGAAAATAATGGCACCACTCCTAAATATGAATCCAAAAATTCGTGAAAAATATAGGCCTACATTATGTTCCGATATAAACGCATTATTACGACATATCTTAAAAATAGTTAATATACAAGCGTGTATAATTAAAAATGTAATCTTGATAATAATTAATCTTGATCATGTAAATTAAAATGTTTAAACATTTTCGATATCAACGACTTATACAAGTGATTTTTAAAAATTCACAAGAAAAGCGTATTTCAAATAAAATGGGAGTAAATTTTCTCAACATGAAAACATACCAGTATACTTTATAAAATTTCAAACAAAACTGTTTAAAGTCATTTTTGTGATATACATGTATATCCTAGATGTCTTCCTAAGGTCTCTATCCTACATGTAGATGTTTCTAACGGAGTTAGGCCTACAATTATACAATGTATTTCACTTTAAATACTTATTTTGTAACTAATTACATATCGTAGACCGAATTCGCATTTTATTCAAATCTATTCAGAAGTTAGATGAACATACTTCAACTAACTTTGACTGAATTTCAACAAAAATGAAGTGTCCGTACTACATGAGTCCGGGCGGACACCTTGAGCTAGCTTAAAGTGTCCGGCCTGCAAACAGGCATTAAGAGTATGAAAAAATGCGTTAATGGTCTCAGCAACTGTTCAAAGATTGCAAACCTGTTGTTATTCATATTTATTTGCGGTATATTAGGAGAATTGTATAATATTACTGCCGATCACGTATATTAAAATTTAATTTTTCATAACCCCAAAAATGTGGCAAGAACTCAAATATAAAGGTAGCCACATATTTTATTATTTTATCATTTTACGAAAGGTGTGGTAGCTCACATAAAAACTTTAATAAAAAAAGAGTTGGTTATCAAAAGCCGCTTGCAAGCAATAGCCCTCTCACCATTATTGATCGTTGTTTATTGCCCATACATCTTCGGCTAGTTTTTTATTTCTTGGACGTTAGGCCTATCAGTAGTAATAAAATGCCAGCCATATGCCTTTTGCTCGAGTCTGATTTTGACATAAGGCCACAAAAGATTTGGAAACCTTCCAGAGAACCAATATAACGTTTTTCATTGCAACATACCCGTATGTTCATATCTATTTTCATCCATTTGGACATTAAAGATTATGAGAATTTCGACAATGATCATTCGAGTGCTTTTGTGACCGCTGAATATAATGCACATAAAGCATATGAAATGAAATTATAAGTACGCTTTTAGGCAGGTAAAAATGAAGAAACCTGATTATCAGAAAAAAACTGTTTTTCTTCCATTGAATACATTTTTTATTTCGTCCCAGCGTTCCAACAGTACTAATAAAATGCTAATAATAAATACTTGTAATATTTTACTAAGATTTCGTTAAACAAACACTGACATCAAACGTTAACGCAACATTCGACAATCCACATTTAAATATTCTTCTGTGCTAAATTTTTTGCATCAGTTTTGTATACTGAACATTAAAATGAAGGTACATACGTGTCTGAGCTTTAATATTTTGATAGTTCATGCATAATTAGCAATATGTTTAATTTCGAAATGTTTTGTGAATTTTAGAAGAAAATATCGAATTTCATAGATATAATTTAATTTTATTGTGCCACTACTGTACCGCATTATACTTTTCTATTAAATACCATACATAACGGAAATGCATGATTGGATTATGCAGATAAAACCCACACTGCATAAGATTAATAATAACAATTACCATGAATATTAGATTTGCGCTTACCGATATGTTCCTGCATATCACTTGCCATTGTATATGAATTGTCTACGGATATAAGTATTAGGCAGGTATTCAATGAACACGATTTCAATACAGCCTATTGCATAGAATACTTGGCAGAAATATATATACATATATTACAATGTTTAAGTACTTAAAAACAAACATTAATTTAGATTTTATTGTACCACTACTGTACCGCATTATACTTTTCTTTTATGTACCATACTTAACGGAAATGCATGATTGAATTATGCAGATAAATAATCCACATATAATCCACAATACAATGAACACGATTTCAATACAGCCTAGTGCATAGCATATTTGGCACAAATATATATATATATATTGAAATCGTGTTCATTGAATACCCGCCTAATAATTATATCCGTAGACAATTCTTATCTATACATATATTTATTCATTATAGATTAGACACTTAGGGAACGAAGCCATACAGAAGGCCAGCCAAAACAATATTATAATAGCATGCAGTGCATTTGATATTGTCTATAAACGAATATCTCTTATACGATGAGGGCGGTATAATTCATCAATCGCATTTCGGATTTATGATAGTGTGATTCGTCGTAATAAACACAAATAAAATGACTTCTTGGTTTGTTTTATTGGCAGGCGTGGATATGGATTTCACGTCATTGCTGGGGCAGCCAGCACAATCAAACAGGGCTCATAAATGACCAAAATATCCTGAAGATGTAACCAAGAATATACACATATGCAGCATTAAAGGGTACAGTCGTTCGTATATGTACACAAGAGTGAAATTTAGCATAAAAACCATGACGAATAGATGGGCTTATCTCCACAGTGAGGCATCCTTAGGCAGATTTATCTTCTCGAAATTAACGAATAAAAATTTGTCGAGCAAAGCGGAATAACAAAGCAGCTATTCACATAAAAATGAAAAGAAAAAAAAATCATTTCATTAGCTCGGCTGCATTTCGTATAAATATTACCAGAACTGCGAAAGTTTTCAACCTCAGCACATTTACTTAATTTCGCTCGGAGTCTAAAAATACGCGGAGACGAGGCAAATTCTTATTTAAGGGCTGCTTTTTCCGTCTACTTGGTGACATCGATATTGAAGACGTATGCAATTTAATCAGCGTGAATATAAACGATCCATTTATACTGCTGAATTACTCACAAAGTTTTGAGCTGTAAGAAAACCCTGCGAATTAGTGATCTGCGAATCTACAGTACACGATGCAGTGACAATGGGGAGAAATTCTTTCCGATCTGGGCAATAAAGTTCCACTTAAAACATATCTGATCTTATAAACACACATCTGATGGCGTCTAGAGTGAATAAGAAAACCGCAGCGGCCACAAAATGTGAATAAATAGGATCTGAAACAGCGTGACGTCCTTGACAGCCTGTCACATAAGACAAGAGAGAGGAAAAGTCTAGAATGAATATTCAAAGGCAAAATATCGACCGAAGGCAAACTGCTAAAACTGCGAAATAATGCTAGGGGGAAATAGCGGAAAATTGTGTGAATACAATTGTAATATTTCTTTAAAATCGCTTTACACACTGTGAAAATCGAGTGGCTTATAAAATGAGATATTTCCTAAAATAAGTATTATCATATGACTTGCTTTTGAAAACAAGAAATCTCTGAAATCAAGAGAGCTCTGAAATATTCTTAATATATTTTATTACGACTTAAAACGTAGTGCCTAGACTGTTGAGTTCTTAAAACGTCTCTGCTTATCAACAGCTTATTACTTGTCTTGTCGTATTCAAGTAATAAGATATTGTTTACAAGACTTACATTCAGAAGTTACTGTAATTATAAAATTGGATTTTAAGATGTATCCCAGAAAACGTTTGTTTCTTGTTTTAAGTAACCAGTGAGTTCGTAATCGTGCTATCTAACTTAAGTCATCATTTAAACTTATAAAGCAATAATGGTAACTTAAAACAAGATACCAAGACAATATTCCCATCGTATTTTCGGCTTCTTAACTAAAAATAAGTTTAAATGGTGACTTTAATAAGATAGAATAAGATAGAACGATTAAGCACTCACTGGTTACTTACTTGGAGGTGGTACATTAAGTAGAGCGAGTAATAATGAACCATAATAAAATTACATGGCAACCATAGTTTTTTTAAGACGTGTCTCTCAGTAATGTTGAGATAATGCATCTTTCATACAATTTAAAACGCCATGTATGCTTTTATCTTAAATTTGAATATTTTCAAAACAACGGAGGTGAAGGATGAACACGTGCCCCTGTGTCATTTACCCTCATTGAATTACCATTATTCAAGGTATTCCTGCAGTTTCCCATAAATTAAATACTTTATAAATATGGAAAACCCTAGTTGTACGACAAAATGACTAAAGCTATCAGGAATCGGTTATTGTACCTTTTTAACAACATTCACAGACAGGATTTCTATTAAATCAATTGCGAATTTTAGAGTTACGACAAAACCCTCATCCTCACCCTCAGCCTACTAAAAGCCACAATTTTGATATTACATCCTTGCAGGGCTTTAATGGTACACAAAAAAAATTTTACTTGATCTTTTTAGTTGCAGCTGCCTATTTCACAAAGAATTTAAAGCCGATTGCGACGAAGGTGAAAGAAACGCCGAAGTAACGTAATTATTTATAAATGTCAAACGAAACTATCATAAATTTTGCAAAAACTTGATATCGTGCCGGAAGCTGAATTCGTACAAAGGATTTATGCAGAGCACACATTTACTGCGAAAATGAATGAAAATGCTCTTCCAGAGCATAAAGGCCCAAGCATCAAAGAAATAAAATTGCTCTAGAAACGAAAATAATCCATCAAGTAAAAATAAATAAAAGAACAACATTTTTATGCGTTTTAGAAAATCATGTGAATGTCACACAAAAATGCATAAGCTTATTGCAGCGAATAAATTTCCAGGAAATTACTCTTATCTTAACCGGCTTACGTAATAAGTTCGCGCTACACTGAAATTTCCATGATTCTTATGGAAATTGAAACACGAGAAACGAAATATTTGTAAAATTACTAATGCGACAAAAACTTATGACTTTTATCAAATTCTTGTTAATTTTTTAAAAATTAGAATGGCAATTACAAATTATAAAAAAAATAGCAACTTTTAATATACGTGTAGTATGCAACACATTATGGTTAGAACAATTAACACGTTTAAAAAACTGTAACTGAATTATATTTTAAAACAATTATCTAATTGAATAATATTTTATTAATGCTCAAAATGTGATTACATTGCAAATCTAACTGAATGTTGACTGAATTAAATGTTATATTATGCTCAAGTATATTCGTTGATTATATACTAAAGAATATAAAGCCAAAGATGTCTTATCCATTTAGATGTCTCATATACATGTCTCATGACATTCAATTCAACTCAGTACCCTACTAGCGGTAAGTGATATGCCATGTGATTGGGGGTGTAATCCATCAACCCAATATTATTCGGTGATTGCCATCTCAATGGAGTGTACACCAACATCATTGTAAAATTGAATTTCATGCAGCTTAAGGCTATCCTTTGGA
Source organism: Rossiulus vilnensis (assembly GCA_034700785.1). Taxonomy (NCBI): domain Eukaryota; kingdom Metazoa; phylum Arthropoda; class Diplopoda; order Julida; family Julidae; genus Rossiulus; species Rossiulus vilnensis. Next base: position 15,957 of record JAQIXS010000066.1, read on the forward strand.
AGAACATTCCAACGTCTAATGGCATGCAAGAAAAATGACCAATAGTACGCATCCGAATGTGCTCGGAGTTCCATAAGTGGATTGGAATGATGGTTTCTAATAACTCGGTGGTTACATTTAAAGATTCCCTCCACCAAATTACAATTACCTTATCAGATAAGTTTTTCAAATATACCCATGCTTTGAGCCTTCCGTCTTGATCTCAAGATATCCTATTCTAGATGTTTGATCATTTACAAGTTACAAATCTATCAGCTCTACGCTGCACCATTTCTAGCTCTTGCTTTCCTATAAGAATTCCAAATTAGGCAACATTACTCGACTAGAGTTCGGACTAATGATAAATATCCAGTTTCTTTAACTTTTGGAGGACAATTTCGAAAAATTCTTCCTACAAATCAAAGGCGTTGGTTTGCCACACCAATAATTTTACTGATGTGAGTATCCCAGCACATATCGTCCATGATGATGATTCCCAAGTATCTAATGGATGAAACTACTTTTAAAGGAACACCTTCTAGCTTTCAGTCAGTTGTTTTCACTCTTTTACGGGAAATTCTCATGACCAAACACTTGTCTTTATTGAGCGTAAGCTGCCATATTCTGCACCATTTTGACAAGATGTCAAGATCCCTTTGCAATCTTAATGGATCATCAACTCTGACTTCATCGCACAGTGTATAATTGTCAGCAAAATATTAGAATTACAAGAAAGAAGATTTTGCAGATCATTGACAAACAGCAGGAAGCTTTTTGGATATAAATTTGTTTTAAAAATAAATATTTTATCATACAACCTTAAGACTAAGAGCTCTCATATTCATTAAAGTTTGGATGTTTGCTGAAGATGTAGTTTAATCACATGAATTTCATTCTGACCAGATTTCATATCTTATTTATATTAAACAATCTTAAATAAACAGAATCCTTAACATTAAAAAGTTTCCTAATATGGCTAAGTAAATTTACGGCGTATTTTTAGTTCTTAAAACTGGCTTTACCTTTAAATTGAATAGCCTCTAATAAATTATTCATGCCAGACTTGATCTAAACCACATTAATATTGGAAACGTTGACTTAATTGAGTTGATGGGTTATTTTACATGCAAGGTGAATTGATGGAACGGTTGTGGCGATTTTCCATAGATGTCACTAGCAACTAATCACCTAAATTAATAGCAACAAGTAGTAATATTAATGAAAGTGCACCCAGCTAATTTCATAATGTTGTCCTTTATTAGCTAATTTAGGACTAGACTTGCAACATATTACTCCGAATGCATAAAGCAATTTTATGAGATGATTACAGTAAACTAAAAGCTTCTAAGCCTCCAACAATGGATTTTAATCCAGGAAATATTCCGTGCAAAACACATAGAAGATGAATTTGTATTTGTTTATTTGTTACTTTTCACATTTACTATGAAGCGCATTCCAATTAACTGAAGTAACAAAAATTTCAACCAAAAACGTTAATGTTTTTTAGTAATAATACCATGTGCATCAATAAGAAATCTACAGTATATATTCATAATTTGCAAAATATTTATCTTGCAAACACATATTTGAACAAATTAATTTAAAAACCGGTGGGTACGTTTATATAAAGGCTGAGCTTAAATTAGGTTACTTGTTTCAAAATGAATTAAAACAAGCATACAAATTAACATAAAACGCAAAATAAATCGAGTGTAAAATTAAATACGTAATTATTTATCATTATGAAAACGTGATAAATATCCTTGAAACAAACGAATTTACGATAGCATTGATAAATGCAATAAATATAGACGTAAATTTAACATTCTGCATTTATAATACATTATACACGTGCATTTTATAAAATACGATTCTAAATGAAGAGTGAGTTAAATTACCTTAGCTAGGTCACACTACGTATATTTAAAACAACATTTTTCCGAATCAAGCACACTATTTTGCTTTTTACATTATACTCTGCCGGGTCGAGTGGCTAGATTTAAACCCACCGATTGCATGCATTTTAGTAATTTGAAAACGTGATTGTTTCTCTTGCCAGCTGCATGAATTCAGGCATTTAGGCTTTCAACAAGATTTTTTAATCGCCTCCAAAAGCCATTGTTTAGAAACTAAAACGAGTCGTCCTTTCGACCTAAAATAATCTGTCAACAGTGTGCGCACATTGTAAACTGTTGTAGCAGATGATGTTGAATAGAAGATGACTATGAACGTAAAACTCGCCACCTAATTAAGCTTTTTCGTCGCTAACAACTGCGAGGACACAAACAATCTTCTCTAAGATATGTTTCAAGAAATGTTCGATAAACAAAGAAGGAATGAACAATAGAGCTGCACTAACAAAATGGTAATGTTTACGCTAATGTCAAATGTCGGGCGTCTATATGGCTTCCACAATGGCAAAAATGTAATCAGTAATTCCCTGCAATGAAGCCTTAATTCGCCTAAAAGTAGCCAATGTTCAAACACACGACACTATTTGCCCAGGTCTAGCAGTCAAAAAATTCTTAAAGGGTTCCAAATTTGCACAATTTAATCCAATTTGCTTTTAATCGAGAAATTAAAAAGGTGCCATGTATTTAAATTGCACATTTGGTAATTTAATATCATATTTATTGAAAATGAATAGCATTTTCATTTACATTATCCGCATAAAATCACACCGAAGGTAACTTTTTCTTCAACAGTCTTGTGAAAACTAAAAAATCCACGGATAGGTTAACACGTGACACTATTTCGAACAAACAAGCTATTTTAAACGAATAATTAAATACTAGATACAACTTGAAAATTGAAGCAAGGCCATTGATTTTTCCAGGGTTTCGAAAAAAATTCTCTAAACTGTATCAAAAAAATGTTTCTTGAATAAAATGGAAACAATATTGACCGGTTACTGCTAAGTTAAAAGTACTGCATAACTGCGCCCTGAGAATTCAACGTTTTCCAGGTCAGTAGAAGCCCTCAAATCCATACATACAAGTATTATCACAATATTATGCAAATATTTTTACCATTTATAAACAAGATAATTCACTTCAATGCAGTATATGATTGAAGTGCAGTATTGTTGAAAAAAAACAGTTACCGATTAATTCATCTCCGGATAATCGAAAGTCCCATTATCAACGCAATGTTCCTTCGAAATACTTAATTTTGATATTGTTCCTAGATTAGTCGTTACCCTTTTTATGTATTCCACCAAAGTTAGTTGAGTTATAGGGTTTGACAAATCATTTACAAAATTGGACTTTTATTTTCCTATTTATTCTATTGCGTGAGTGCAAAACAAAACGAACCATTAGCAAACTTTTAATGAAGTTCGTCCCTAATGTACATTATGTACATGCGTCGTCATTATTGTTAACGTGGGTATAAACTAAGTATCATGTAGAGCAGTCAGCGGGAACGTAATTAGAAATAAGCCCAGGTGGGCACATAATTAGCTTAAAATTCACGAAATATTCGCCTTTGACTTCACCGGCAAGCCCAAACAACAATGCCACGAAAAAAACCTCTTTATTGGAAAACAGCATAGGTAACAGCATTTGCATTTCCGGAATCTTGCATATTTTACTTTGATTACATCCTCAGCGTGATTATTCTACAAGGTGTACTATTCCATCTACTGATATTTTATCTTAAAAAGACATTACTGCGAAGTGTTGGGCTTGACAATATTTATTGCACGACATATTTACAAATTTATTAGCCTTGCATAAAAATTCACTATTAATGCGTAATGTCCAGGGTTGCCATTTGCGGTGTACGCATAGTAGTTCATAAAATTGCATTTTTAAATATTTACTTAGCCTTTTCGAGCATGCAATTTTTTAACAAGATCATACAACGTATAAATTAGCCACTATCAAAATACAAAACTATTTTCTGTGTGCAAGACAAACATCCAACACGACATTATCCATTATATATAGAAATCACACTTTTAGATAATAATTTATGCTTATATTTTAGGATTTGCAGAAAGGTATAGCACTGCAAAGATGAATTTGTTTGGCCTAAAACCACAAACCAGATATTACTTTCAAAAATACAAGTGTATCAATGATATGCTAACGACACTAATTTTATATTTAATATCTGTTTCTACAATGTATTCTTAGTTAACAGAAAGTTATATGCGGTTTACATAAACATTAACTGACTTTATCCTACTAAATTGTACATGAAGTTTATGGATTGCTCAAAAAATTATCCAACACTAAAACAAAATTAGCATTTGTAGAGAATTATGTACACATAGGTTACAATTTAATTACAATATAACAGACTAATAATATCTAGTATTTTTTTATTCCTGCAAAGAATTTTAGGGCATCGTCCATCTTACAAAGGAAAGCTACTATTACACACAATTGTTCTTGGTTAGTCCTTTATTATAATGTAGTTCGTCTATATATGCTGTTATTATCTTACTTGATTTACAACATGATGTTAAAGGATAATGTGACACGTGAACCAAATGAGCATTTTTAGAGAATTATAACAACGTAGCATGTTATTTTATGACAAAATAACAGAGTTTTTATCGTACATCTTACAATTGTTAGTTTCTATTTGGGAAGCTCAATTTTTTTCTGGTTAGTCCTATATTTAGCTCGCCTACAAATCTTTGTAAATAATTTTGAAATATTCTTCGTATGATGTCATGGCGTTTCGAGTGAAAATATATCGACGTGATGCAAATCCAGGTTCATCTAAATTTAGCAACACGCGTATAATGCAAAACTAATAATCCGTGCTAAAAGATAAGGACTGGTGTGAAGCCATTTTGCAGAAAGATAAGGACTTGCCAATTGTCAACGGGGTAATTTTCAACGACATCAAACGTAATCCACAAGAAAAAGACTGGTGGAACTGCAACTGGAGTCGAGAAGAGAGCACCAATGGCGGAAAACTACTGGGGATATTCTGTATATTCCCCAGCCAATGCAGCCACAAAACAAAGCAATTTATAAATTATATGACCTGTACATCGCCATTACAATATGCTAAACGCTATTTAAGAGCTCGACCTCTGCACCCGCGTGCCGTTAACCGTTTAGGAAACAAGGAGTACTACCCAGTTGATGGCGATTATCATGAAATCAAAATGTCAAAAACGAGAAATCGTATGACATGTTTATATGCGTGAAATAGTAGGGATGAGCCTTAACAGTTCATTCCCAAGCATAAATATTTTGATTGCATTATCGCAAAAGGATGATCACGTGTTCATACGAATGATAAACTGCAAACAATTTATAAGTCGTTTTTATAAATGAGCAAGTTAACGATGTAACGATGCAGCGGATATTTTGTACTTGAAAAATATCAGGAGATTTCAAAGGATACAAAGAACGAGATAGATGTAGTTAAATTAGTATTTCAAATGGGCGCTAATGGCATTTAAATATAAGTAATTTCTAACAAAAATCAAATTCTAACTATATTAACGTCTTTTCAAACATGTAGTTTTTTAAAAAGAAATGCAATCTATTATCATGTTTCGTAATTAAATAAATTTCTAATAATTTTAACAGTGCAATTTATTCTGATATATTTTTATAATAAAATATAATATGAAATTAATTTAACATATCTTGTAAAAATGCAATACAGTGCACATCCTTTTGCACTTTCATTTAAATATAGCCCAAGAAATAAACAAATATAAAAAGGAGTCGCAAATGTGAAAATATTTTATTTCCAGTTAATTTGAAAAGCATCATAAACACTCTTAATATATTTGGGAATATTCATTTATCCAATCAGTCGTTGCAGTGCACATCCAATAATCAATAACTCACAAAATATCACATTTGCATTTGCACATATATATACTGAATTGAATTCATATCGCACATTTTAAAACCAAGATACACTGTATATTATCCGCCTCACAAATTAACTCAATAGTTCACAAAACATATTTATACATATTTAAGGAACAAAACAAACCTGTTCAAGCGTGTAATTATAAACAAAATCGCAACCCTAACCTAGGCTGCATCAACAATATTGGCCCAGACAATGTGGTATGCTAATGACGTGTTAATCAAACGCAGAATTTTCATTGCCATTGTCAGTCAAATTACTTTGAAAAAACGCTTTGGCGCAGTGCGATTGAGTAAATTTGAGTTTGTCAGCTCGAAAAATCTGCAAATGCTGGCACGTACATCAGAGATAGACTCGCTATATTTAATGACTCGGAAAGATATTTCTGCATGGACATTGAAGGACAACGACTGTAGTGCAATAATACGCCTCTGGAGAAATATAAAATAGTTGGCAAATGCTTAATGGTCCATTGCCAGTTGAATTGAAAGAACAACAGCGACACAGACCATGCAATTGCTGAGCGAAAAGTTGAACAAAAATCCATCAAACATATTGTGACTTAATTTCAGTTCAACAATACTAATTCGTAAATCCACGACGGAAATGCGGCATGGTTTGCAAAGATACCAAAGAAAATACGCAATTACGGTCATCCAAATAGTTTTTATTGCCTCTTAATTTTTATAATATCGTAATATAATCTAAACAAGCTGATCTTCAATTCGATGAAAACCTAACTTAACGAAGAAAACTTACCTAAAACTTCAGGTTGAAATAACATTTATTTAAAGGTGATAATACAATATACTAACATTTGCAGCATTTTAATTTCAATGAAATACACAATTCGCCGATTTGTTGAAACATTTTAGTCATTTAAAGATCATCTTCTACAAGTTTTATTGCGAATGTTGTAGACGTTATTTTAACAAATAAAATCTCGCAATATGATGAATTTTTGTCAGATTCTTAATATAACTGTTGTTTACATTTAGTCAAGCATAATTAACACAAATGAAAATTTGCAAGCATAAAACGAAAAAAAAAATATTGTTTCATAAAATATGGGTCTCTTCTTATTTCTAAAGGTGCTATTTTTAATTAATATTCGAACTTCCACATTTGTTTATCTACTGAACCAATGGCAAAGCCACTACCTAAAGAAAAGGAAGTTATCGTACACAACATGCAGTTTATATGCAATATCGCTCCAAACGTCAAAATTCATTTCTGATTTTCCTTTAGAGACGCACGTCAAAACTTTTCCAGATGGAAATAAAAGGCAAAAGAAATCTAGACTTCAAACAACATGCAATATCCGTTCAAATCCGTTAGCTTTTTTATGAATAAAAAGATTGCATTCCCTTAACGTCTTATAATTTTGCAAACCTATTCCTACTTTATAGCTAAATTCAAGCTATTTTGTCTGCTCTTTGGCTTTTATGGTCCGTTCAACCTTTGCGTGTTTAAAAATAGCACGGAGACTCCACACTAAAGATGCACGATGATAAAGACTGAAAATCTTACTAAATATTTTACAATTTATTATCCTTACTTGCTTTTGATAGGTCAAGTTATTTCCAGTTGCTTTCCTAATACTAAAATATCACCAATTTCTAGAATAAACTTGCGATCAGCATTATGACAATTACGAAATTAAATAGTTTTTAAAGCACTTTAATTTCTCGATCAATTTAGCGTGCTTTTTAGACTGTACACACATCACTCAATGCCTAAGATTTTTCAAAAATTGCTTTCAAGAAATTCACTAAAGTAAAATTGTCCACATATAATTATTTTACTAAGAGAACATGTTTGCAAAAAAACATGAAAATAGTTGTGTAATTACACGCAATATTCAAGCGCATTTAAAATTGCACATGTCTTAATATCTCAATAAATTAACAATTGTATGCATTTTTAACGTTTTTACATTCTCTAAGATGATTTTTGGCGTCCGATCAACGCCACCATCTACAATCAAGGTAAACAAGGTTTCCCTTAAACAGAATCAAAGAAAAACTCTAATAATGAAATAAATAAAATTAATTGGTTTTTTATTGTTTAAATAAAATCATTTAAGTAGAGGCAGAAGGATCGTGGCACACCACAATTCAGGAAATTTTAAATAGATAAATGGAATCTTGAATAGTTATCAATTCGAAAGTGTTCAATTTGCTAGTATAATTCAAAGATTATTCGGATTCATTTGCTAGACCTATTTTTTACATGGAAATTCAGTCTGGAAAAGAAGCTGATGACCACAAATTGGGTAAATGAGCTTCATAACGAATCATCGCTTGGCATCGATGAAAACGGCCATAGAAAATGGCGAAGCCGAAGTCTAACTTCATCATTACTTCAAGATGCAGAGTTGTGTATTTTTTTCTGAATCCTTCCCAAACGCAATTACTGACATTTCCAACATCGGCTCGTAAGCAAGATAACTCAACAAATTGGTCGTTGATAGGAGCTTTAGTAATGTATGCGTATCGGAGTGGCGCCGAGACTAATTCAAACGACATTAGGCGCACAAAGGTATACGTTTGCAAAAAGCCAAAACGCCACTAATTGAGACTATTAGAGCTGTAATTTTCTAATCAAGCTACTTTGATTATAAGAAATCAGCGTAAAACGCAACCCGAGTGTATTAAGCGTGTCGATGCGAGCAGCAAGAGCGCAAGTGCCAGGCGAATAAATCCAGGGTATTGGCAAAATGCTCTCGTCGAAACAGCGCCACTGAAAACGGGGATAAAGGACGAGGAAAGAGGAAAAGGCAGCCAATGCAAGGCCAGAAACCGAGAGGGAAACACCGGGCTTCCAGCGCCTTAAAGCCACTGAAAAGGGTATCAGAACAGTGGCATCGACTGGCAGTCAAAACTGCTCTTGAGGAAGTTCCTAGCTCCAAGACCATTGGCGGATAAAACCCAGGTGCCAATGAAGACATTGGTCATGGCAACGTCTTGGGCGAATCAGCCCCAATTGAAACGGATGACTTCTGGACACCATATCCAGTAACTTCTGGAAAGGACATCCCTAAAAAGTTCAGCCTAAAGTGAATCGAAGCACTACACAAGAGCTTATAGAGCCAGAGCTCTAGAACTTCTGGAAAGGAAAAAGAAAGGACATGTCGAAACGTTCAGCCCAAAGAAGGTGGAAGCAAAGTACATCTATTGCGTCAAACGACTGATGGCAAAAGCTGACAAGGCCAGAACTGTTTTCAAAATCTAAATATGGGAGCTATTGGATCACAGGACGGAACACAAGACTTCCATTTGAAACAAGCACAATCCTCCTAGAGAGCTTCAGCAGCTTAGGCAAGTATTGCAAGTTCATCAACAAGTAAATCTTGAGCCAATTTGAGAAACGTCTGGAAACGACCTAGATCGGCGAAACGTAAGACTGATTTTAATGAGACACCCCCGTTAGCAGCAGTTCCATTGGAAGATCCATTAAAAAAGTTTCAGCAAAAGCGCCAAGAATTATATTCCAACGATGATGTGATTCTGACAAAAGCTGCCATTGCAAGACACATCGTGAACTAGTCCATAGTGCACACAATTAACAACATCTGCAATCGTAGTTAAAGGAAGACATTCGTACTCTAAGACTGTCATGTCACAACCGCTGTCAGAGAGGGCCCAAAGCAGCATTGACTGACTTCAATGAGAAGATTTAGCAACTGAATTTGAAGACAATATTTGCAAGTTAAAGAAAAACATTGATTTTTGGCGTGGGTGTGCGGTTCAAACTTGTTGCTCTTAAAATGGACATCTTAGGACTGGCCAAGAAAACGGAAATCTGGCTGCTCTATGGCAAAAAACTGCACTTAAGCGCGCCAATGTGAATGGACGACTGAATGAAAAATCGATGTGGGTTGCATATTAGGAAGAAAAAAATAGCACCACCATTAATGGAAAAAGCAGCTGTGAATCGTGTGAGTAACGACGGTATTTTAAAACCTTGAAGAAGTGAGCTTCTTTCTAGAATAGCATCGAAAAAAATCACTGACGGATTTTTGAAAAGAAACGTTTTGATCAAATCGATGATGAAAATTTGTTAACAACGTATTGAGATGAATTGGATGGAAAATCGCTTTTCGTTGATGACTCAGAATTGAACTGCAACCCGCTTTAGTGCAAGTCTGATGAATTTGATGACAGTGATTTGGCCAAGAGTTGGATTAATTTTGAACCCAACAATCTTTTTCACCTGAGCGAATTTGGCAAAAAGATAACGAACCAAAAAAACTAGCTGACTTTTGAAAATCAAAACTAATTCACCTAACTTCAACTTGAGCAAAGGAGCAAGCAAACATCGTTATACTCCAGATTATCGTCGTTTTAACAATTAGATCAACATGTGGTGTGGATTATTACTGTTTTACTTCGTTTTCAATCACAACGGTAAGTTTAAATTCTACATGTTTAGCATCCCAGCATTAGCGAGAAGCTATATTGCAAATATCTTTAGACATCCTTTGCAAATATATATTTGTACGTGCAAATTCTATTGCAAATGTATCCTGAATATACTGTAAGGAATTGGACATTTTTCAAAATGTCAAAATACATGCATCTGCTTTCTCTAACTGACAAAGCAGGCACAATCAACTGATTTTGTTGCACATAACCTTCGATAAACATGTAAGTATTGCTTACATGTTTGACATTCTCTTCTTATAAAATTTAGCCTGCAAAACAATTTCCGGTCGTTCTAGAATTTTATACCCAAACGCATCTTAGAGATCGATGAGTCTGCTTTTTAATTTAAGTAAAGCAATTTTGCAGCACGAAACATTATTTATTCATTAGTCTATTTTCGGAAAACAAATGTATTTCAATTAATCAATAGACTAATCTATGCTGTACAAACAAGAAAAACTCATGTTATACTCAAAACTATTAAAGCTGTACTCATATAGGTCATACATAATAAAGAGCAATACTAAGTTTTTTGGCCATCATGTCGTTTTGTCAAGTCAAGGTATTTTTCTTTATTTAAAAATGCAAATTGTTTTCTAATAATGACAGCAAAATACATTTACGTTAATTTATTGACTACTATTTTCCATAGTCATTCTTTATCATTAATACTACCTGTTTTTCCATTTATTTTAACTTAAGGCTTTTTACCAGAAAATATTTTAATTTCTTATAATTCATAGAACACTATAGCATAAAGTCATCGAACAATTTATAGCAATGAAAATGATAAAAATGTGTGATATATTTTTGAAACTGATATGTTTCCAAATTGATAAAATAACAAGAATATCATGCAATATTTATTTTTGAAATTTGCAATCATGTTCATAAAACGTAGTTTCAAAAAATTGAGGCTAAGCCATTTACGTAGTTAGAAACACAGCTTAATCTGTGAATATGATTAATTGAAAAACGTTATGAAAAATAATGAATAAATATGTAATAGTAAAGTCTTTGCTTATATACATCATTGTCATGATTCAGCAATTTCATATCCTTGTAAGAAACATATTAGTGTCTACCGAAGTATTGAGAAACAATAAAATACGCCCCTTCATCGCCCCTATGCGCCCCTTATTTAAGGTGACACAGCGTTACAGAACAGCTAGTAATGATTGCCAACATTCTGGAGTAATTACCACAAATGGTCAGCAAGAGAAAATGTACGAGAGTCACTCATTGTTCTCGTACGATTCTCAATGGCCTTTGTCTAACTGCGGTTATGGGCTCCCATAATGGTCATTTCAAATCGGCTATCGCTGACCACCGTAAATTACCCGATATGGACTGATAAAGGTTGTTGATAAGCTTGTTTCATCATCTCAGTTTATTTACAGATTACCTTACACATATTATTAGTAATCGTTTTGTTGTCTGTGGCTGGTAATACACAATAAATCGCTTGCTTTATAAACCAATCTGATTAGAAAATATGCATCGATAAACATAAAAAGTACACGTACAATGGACGTTTAAGAATAAAAAACAAATCCAGTTTTTAAATTAGCGTATGTCGAGAATAATTCATATTAAGTTCTTAATTGCAGATTAATCTAGAAAAACCTACAAAATATCATATTACTAATGCTTCGTCAAAGATATCACAGATATAAGAAAGAATTTGTTCATGGCTGGACGCGATTAGTTAAAGGATTTTTACAATTATAAAAAATGTGTTTTTTTCTGGTAAGTAGTAAAATTTGTAGAACAATTAATACTCTTTTCGTGCCTCAATAACAACGTTTACTTAATCCGCCGAAAAAGATCCACAAAAACTTAATTTCTTAATTTGCATATCCATCTATCTTGAACTTTTATGGTCCATTATCTGCTATCGCAGTAAATACAGATTTCTTTATTTTTGCTACATTAGGGTGAGTATCCCAATTAGCATTAAATATTTTTATTTTTCACAAGGTAGTCAAACAGCAATTAAAAGTGTAATAATTGACGCTCGATTTCGGTTCAAAAACCCTTAGAAAGTCTTCTTAAGTAATCCAACATTTAGTGTCTTTCCTATTTTAAATATTTTTTTTCTAAAATTGTCATCGCAAGATCACAAATCGTTTCAATTTTTGCGATGTATCGTGCCAATTGCGGAAAACGACTTTAAAAAACGTTGCTACACCGTTTAAATGTCGAGAGATTAGCCTTTCGCAAATGCTTAACGATAAAAATATAAAAACCGTGAATAGATACGTGCGAAAACGCAGGGGAAACCGGGGAAAAAACACCATAAAAAGGGGAGAAATAAAGCCCATTTAAGGAAAACAAGGTATGAATGCGAATAGCATAAGTAGGTGCCCGCCGACAAAACATGAAAATTTAGGTGTAAGAAAAAAATCTATGAAACAATAAGATTCGCGAAAGCAGGAAAAAAAAACGGTATAAAGTTTATGAGTCGTAGATGGCAAAACCCGGCCGCATATCCAATGAAAGGCAAACATCGAGAGAATAAAAATATACCTCAGCTCATAAAAATTGCGATAAATTTATTCTCGAGGAAATCGAGTGAAAGAAAAATTGCAGGAAGAAGATAATGGCCCGCACGGCTATACGATATGGTGCCTTGGGTGAAAAATATTCGCATCATTTGACACCGAATTAACCAAATATTGGATACACGCGAACACCCAGTTGGCGAACAAAAAAATTTGAGCTGAAACAATTGAGTGCCCAGTTTGGTAAAATATCTAAGGTCAAGCAAATACGAAATAATATTTTAAGCTAAGAAAAACCAAGTATGGACATTAATGATAAAAATATATACCTTAAATAAAGCAATAATGTTGAAACACTTAAGTCATTTGCTGAAGCAATTGTGGACATTTTGAACATCGAGAAACACATCGAGAATAATTAACACAAAACAATGATGGCGGTTATGTATTTAACAAATAAACTTCAAAAGTTCAAAACTACAAACTTGAGTATTTTTTGCTTCTGTAATTTAGATTATTGAATTTTATTCATGACAATTGAAAATTTCTAAATTTAAATATTAAGCTATGATTAGTTTATAAAACGATGACATTTACCATGTTTATTGGCAATCGGACTACATTACTACAAGGTAAATTTATACATGCGAACGTTAAACGTTTGAAAATTCCATTTAATGATAAATTTTATAATAAATATTTATGCAAATGATGCGCAGCCATGGTAACCACCAGTCACTTATGGCAAACATTTCATTGGTTAACCTTACAACAAACAGTAACAACAACCTAAAGCGCTCATTTAAGGGTGTTCAAGCATAAAAAGATTTAACGATTTATTTCATAAAAATCCACAGAGCAGCAGTAATTCATTAAACAACAAAATTTCACAGCTTTAAATCATAACCTCGTATGAAAACGCAACATTTATAATAAAACAACACGTTACTAATGCTGTGGGAAACGAGTTGTCTTCACACCCGCTTAAACAATTTATTTTTGGCAATTTCCTAAACAAACCGAGCCAACTAAAATTTTATTGTGTGGTAATAATAAAGCACTTATGTGCACAAAGGGTGCTGAAGTTGAACTAACTCCAGATTGCGACGATCTGATCAATGACCTTTCTCTAAATGACATCATGCTCATGAAAGCTGATCGAAATTATCCTATAACACAATGCAATGAACATTTTGTGGGTCATATACAAAAGAAGAGCAAATCTTCTTAGCAAATTCTAAAGAAATATGAAAACGGGGAAACAACTACTTAAATTCAAATTGATAAGGAAAAATTAAGTACAGTTTTCTAATACTTTCTGGACTCAATTTATAAAGAAAGTTATATGCGAAAGAAAAGCCTTTTTCAATCCCATTGACTTAACTGAATGACAAGCAATACTTGTGAAGTCACATTCTATTGTACTATTCCAGATTTCAAATATTTCCGCGAATACATTAAAATTTTATGCATAAAGCGCAGATATAAAAACTATGCTAAAATAGCAAGTAAAGAATATATTTCATTCGGCGGTAACCTTTTTTTAAACTGTTCAACATAAAACAAAGCGATAAACCTATGTTTTGATAGCTGAAAATACAGTTACAAAGAATATAATCCGTCTAATTGGATATTGTTATCTTTTATTTTTGTAAACGATAAATTTATCTATAGAAAAATACAATCTAGGAAGTAAGCATACAAATCAATATGTTAATATAAATTTTAAATTAAATTCCATGGTGAAACAAATTACCGGTTTTCAAAATAACATATACATTGTTTATCATATGACTAATTTCAAACAAGAAATTTAGCAATTAAGAATTTTACAATCATTAAAGTGTTATTTTGCAAATATCCTCTAAATCCATAACACTCGAAAATAATGAATTCTGCACGAGAAACCAAACATTTCAAGCTGTGCACTGTATGCCTGACTGAATATATTGACGTGTATGAAGTAGGGGGTCAAGCGTAGTAAGGTTGGCACGAATTTTCGGACATAAAATAAGAGCAGCATTTGGCCAGACCATAAAACAAACAATTTCATGTCAATGTGAAATCTCGAGCGGATTTCATAAGCCGGCTATAACATAGCGATATTCTCACGCCAACAATATGGAGTTAATGACATAACATAAAGCTGCATGAAAGCACCAAAAATAATACAAAAAATCCGCATCTACCCTATTGTTACTAAGCCAGCAAGTAATGCATATTAAAAATAGACGTTTTTCAATAACCAGAATATCGATGCATGATTCTCATTTGTTCTCTCTGGCTATCGTTATTATATAAGCAAACTTATTAAGTCTTTTAATATTAAACATTGGGGAACCTCGCTTTATTACGCAATTGCATCATTCTCAAAGGAATCCAACGATATACAATTCCATTAAGCATAATTAGAAATACATCAAAAATTCAATTATCGAGAGTGGAATGCGCATGAAAACAAAGCTTTGTTGATATACAATTGGCGTGACGTAACATTATGAAATGCGGCAATGATTTTTATATCAAGCTACACACAACAGCACCATGAAATGTATACTTAACGTTAGAATGATAACGTGTATTTAAAAAAATTGAGTCATCCAAATTTAAACGTGGGCAGTTTACATTTGTGTAATAGGAGATAATAGAATATGAAAATGTGGAAGCAGCATGCAAAGCACTGAAATTATCAATGGATTTTATTAGCTTATTTTTAAACGAAAACGATTTTAAACATCGGTATTAGAACATTTTAAAGGATGCTTAAAATAACTTATTCTGAATTTAGAAAATTGTATTTAATCATATATTCAAGTTTATATAAACTGTGTGGCCTATAGAATCAACATGCCTTTTACGAATATAAACAACGGGGCCCAAAAGATCACTTGTCAAGAAATGTGGAGACTTGAGTTATTTGCAGGCATATAGTACATACTGTATGTCTCTTATATGCACTTTTATCACCTATTTTAAATATAATTAGTTTTTTAAAATAAATTTTACAGTCCAATTTTCTCATTTGTCTTCAAAATACGCTGTTATTATTTATTTTAAATATAGTTAATAATTTAAAATATATTTTAAATGTAGTGAATAATTTATGAATACCCCGTACATCCCAAGTTAATCGAATTTCATTAGTACAGATAGTTGATTTCAATATTTGTCTTTTATCATATGCATAATAAAATCTATTCATCGTCCTTCCTCTACGTGCATTTCTAAGTATCTTATTATTAGTGTAATCGAGCTGTAGTTTGTATAAATTCACTTTGATGAATGTGGGCATATGCAATCTTGATTTCAAAAAATATAAAATAAGCAATTTCAAATTGCGCAAACTATGAGTCGTAAAAATTAAAAAAATAGCTCAACATTTTTCAAGAGATACGATTGAAAGTATACCGTATATACACTGTTCATGTACATCTTAGAAGAAAAAAATACCTTCTATATATTTATCATCACCTAAAGCGAATTTCACTTAAGAGGATTAACTATAGAGATCTGATGAATTATTTGTGAAATAAGCCTTATGTGATCAAGCGAACCCAAACGGCTAGAATGCGTATAATGGAAACAGAGATAAGATTAATCGGAAAATTTTCTCTAAACCCTTAACTGTTTCATAAAAAAGATACATAGAATTCTTTTTTTTTACAAAACAGGTATATGCTTTCTAATATAAATCTCAACAAGCCTTAAAATGCAATAGTAATGAAAAACTTCTATATTCGGTTTCTTAAAATATAATTTAACAATTTAAAATAACACAATTTAATTCCATCAGGGACATATCTTAATAAATATATACTATTTAAATCTGGGATAGTATTAAATTTATTGCAATTTTTTCAATGTAACAATCAAATAATATGTGTGAATGGATGACAAAATGGATATTTGACACATTTACAGTTAATACAATTAACTAATTAATCTACAGTATGTATAATCACATTTATGTTCAATTAGGCGATACCAAAAAATCTGGTGCAAAAAATGTATTTTCGCTTCTGATAGATATCTATATGTATACACACGCTAGTAATAAAACTTGCAAGTACTAACCCTATGAAAAAGTTTTAAGATGTGCGTGATCAGATATCAAATGAAAACAAAAATTATAAGATTCAAGTTTATAGCTAGGCTCTCTCTACAATATCGTTTCATACTTTATGCATTTGCTCTATTACCCAACTAAAAGTTCTCAGAAATTTAAAATTGCACATATACTTACGTTCCGCACTTTAAAAGGGTGCTTTAATACAAGATTAATATTGATTTTGCATGAGTTAGTCCTCGTTTGCACAATGCAGTGATGCGTGCTGCGTGTTTTGATTATGTAAGGTAATCCGATTAGTTTAAAAACAGCTTACTGCAAGCTTTAAAAAAAAACAATATGGTGAAAGCGCTGCTACAGATTGGGCTTAAAACAAGAAAATTAACTTGGAAAAGTATATCAGAAACTACTAAATTTGCATCGTGATCATTCTTGACCAGGATCGTAGCACTTTGCTAAAAATTCTATAATTTGTATATACTATTTTATGCATAAACAGAACAACTCAGAAACTAAACTAACGAAAAGCTACATGAAAGAAAACGTTCTACCTATCCATTTCAAAAGTGCCCATTAACAGTAATAATGAGATTATACATTGCTTTAGTTTTATATTTGACTTGACGAATGGTACCAGGATATAGTTCAGATTTTGAATCAAAGTTATCTCTATTGCAAGTAATGTATCTTCAAATAAAAACGTAACATGCATTATTTGAAAAGTATGAGGTTTTTAATACACCGCTTACTGGGTATTTAATAGTAAATTTAATTCTTTTGCCTTAACATGTATCAGGGATAAATATCTAAAGTTGTCAGTTTATAATATTAAATGTCATCACATTTTTACATACGCCATATAGACAAGCTTACATGGCAAAATATAAAGCGTTGTATGAGTTATTTTGAAATTCATGAAATATATGATGGAAAGTGTAGCAATGGAAAAAAATGACCAGAATCAAAGCCTAGAGAAAAGATGGTTCTAATCATTAACACATTGCGTACGCGCAGGTCATTTGTAATACAGTTGGTATACAGTTGCCATCTGCAACAAATGTTTATAATCAGCTAAAAGCCTATTTAAGTCCTACAGTAATGTGTATTCGTCCGGATTTTCTTTTCGGATATTTATATGCGGAAATTTAAGGACGGAAAAACGCAAGCCTGAGTTCCATTCAAATGTCCTATTTTATACTTCCTTAGTACCTTTTAAGAGTTAGACGACTTGCCAAAAGTCATTATTGCCCGCTCAAGATTCAAATAAGAAAATATTTTCCCCTAATACTCATTACCATCGAAATGAAACCCAACGGAAGAAAAACGTACAGCGAAAAGCAAAATTTCATTAGCGAAGAATATACAGGGACATATTATCATAAATTAAGACAAGATTCAAGAATTTAAGAAAGATTTTCAATTTACATGCAACGCGGAACTATTTTCGCAGTAGTGAGTAAACCAGCTTATGATATGAAAAATAAAAATAAAATTAAAAAGATACTAACAAAGTTATTGAATTATAACAAACCATGAAATGTGTTTACTTCTTCACAAGATGTAAAAATTAACGTATTCTTAAACATTGCAAAAGTTTAGAAATATAAATATTTACAGACATTATAAACACTGTAGTGTTTTATTTGTTAACGCTCACATTTAAATCACCCTGTAATATATAGGTATATATGTATCTTTTTAAAAGAGGATGTGGTGTATGTACATTGCAAATGTATGTCTATAGTTATAAATTATCGGTGAACTATATTTGAATTTGTGAATATGGTAGACAGAAAGATACGAATTATTTGTACAATTTTTAGATTATAATAAGAAATAAATGCGAAATTTCATTTATTATTTCTCAACTGCTTTATAAATTGTATAAAGTACAAGTTTTATATATAACACGTTTTGTTTTTAAATTGCCACATTCATACAAAAAACATTTTGTTATTAAGTTTTCATATTCAACAACATGGGAAATTATTGCTGTAAAATTTAAAAAGGTTAAATACTTCTAATGTTTCATGATTTTTTAATGTAAATATAAAATGAATTTGTACTGAATTTACGTTTTTCAAGTATGTCAAGCATTTACAGTGTAAATCTCAATATCTGAAGCACAAAAATCAATGTAGAGTTTATGCATAATTTCTACATACATGTATAATAACAATGGACTGCATTATTTAATTTACTTGATCATTCAACAAATGTGTCAACTGCAATTTTGTTTTCCTCGAAAGTCAAGAAACAAACGCCAGCGTCACATCCTGAACAAATTCTTCAGTAAGGAAACATTTAATTTTACCCAAACTCTTGAACAGGCTTAGGCATCGAGATTTTCTGAAGCTGCAGTAAAACCAGCGGTCATTTTCCGGCTTATCTCAATAGCAATGATTGATTCCACGCATGAAACCACACGTAAATCATCCAAACTTCGCCCAATTTACAAAAGCAGCTAGGATGACTGATTGCTAGTTTAGCTTTGCACTCGTGAAAAATATGCGTGCTTAGGCTCGCTCCCAGTTTATTGTTGTGATGGAAAAAGCTACGCAAAAGTTATGGCAAAAATCAAGGCGTACCGAAACTCATTCATCACTCGAGACAGGAACAAAATCAAATAAGTGTGCTAGAAAGGTCAATAAAGCATAATACAGACTCAATTAACTACCAACATAGTCTACATAGACCAGCATGGATAAATAAACCTCAACAGAATTGAACTTTTTGGGTACAGCTGACTACTCTTAAGACTATACCTATGGTGCTGCCACCTGGTAGTAGATCAAAAAACATTCATAAACGCACTCGTCTAATTCTGTGTTTCATTAACTTCGACACAATCGACAAAACCACTTAGACTTTGCCCTTACGGGTCAAACTCCGCCCACCGCGATCGCTGAGGTATGTCTATCAAGGTGGGAGGAGCTTGTCCATGTTTTAGTCGATCGTGTCGAAGTTAATAAAACAAAGTATAATAGTGTAGCTCCAAGTGATTACTGTTGTTTACATGAGGATTCACGCCATTTTAACAGATTAATTGCCCATGTCTCCTCAGCCATGTTTTGTGACAGTGTATTAAAGTGGAGTAAAATACAGCAGAGAACAATCCTGACACACACCTTAGCATAGAAAAATACATCTTTTTTAATATCGCCCTTGGAGAAAATGGCATTGTTCGCCATATATATGAGACTTTTACGAACGTTTAGACGGAAAGCGATCCAGGCTTTATTGCAGAAAATATTTTCCGGGAGGTAACCGTAAAACAGTTGCTGACAATGCCACTCCTTGCCATACTATTCTCGATTTAGTTATTCAATTTACTTATAAAATACGTTTTACGAGCCAGTATTTTGATGGAATGACTATCTGCATTTCCAAATTGAAACCAACTCCTGGATAGGAGATTTTGAGTACACGTTTCAGCGACGAAACATAAATGAATTTGATACAGATTATCCAGATACATGTATGTTTTAAATAAAAATGTCTGACAGTTTAATAACAAAGTGCGACGGATTTGTTTAAAATGCATTTCAGTAACATTATTTTCAAAATGAGCTTAACCTATCTTGAAGGTGATTTCACAGAGCTTAGTTGGTATTAACGAAATGCAGGTAAACTTTCTAAAAGCTGAATGCCAATAACCCTTTTTAAATACAACCATTGATGCAATTTCACCTGGTTTTTCTACAAGCGGCTCTTTAGTTCAGGAGTTGAGATTTCTTTCGTCTGGTCTTTGACGGTTTTGTGATTTAAGTGTACTTGTATACTAAAGGTATTAACCCAATGAGGTTTCTCCCATGGTGACGAAAATGAAGGGCTTCAACCTCAATGTCAGATCAGGCCCAAGGCCTATACACGCTAGGTAGGGATTATTACAACTCTCTCAGGGTTTGTTTTTGCTATGTTGAACCACTTACTGCGAATGAAAGAGACTGTGATGTCGTGACTGATCAACGTTAATGACAAATCTCATTAAGAATTTAATGTAAATGAAAGAGACGATGACGGGAACAGAACTGAAATCGTTACTATCCAACAATTCCGTATGCATGCAATTTTTGAAAATAATTTAAATACGTTATCATAATTTAGGTTACATTTTCAATTTTATATACGATCATGCCACTTAATGTTCATGTGAATGATTTGAGTGAATTAATCAAACAGACAACAGATTTATACTTTATAAAATATCTAAGTCTATTTGCACACATTTTCATTTATATTAATCACATGAATTATGCAAAAGAAATACATTGGCAATACATTTTAAAATGCATTCAAATTGAGACATGCATTTTTGAAATGAAATATTGTCTCACTCAACATGCATGACCAAATACATTTCTTCTTCATATGGGTTATACTGCAGGTTATAACAACACTGCTTAAAATTAGCATAAGAAACATGTTCGTAATATGTTTTCCAGATACGTTAAAAAATCAAAATGATGTATCAACTTTTGCGTCAGCCTTTATCTGTTGCTTATTCAGACAAATTGCTTGGGGGACTAAAGTGGCTATTTCTACAAAATTTTGTTTAAAACAAGATATATATAATACTTATTGTAAATAACATTAATAATGTAATATAAAATATACATCCAAAATATCCAAGTCTATACGTTTTCAATATGTTTAAGTATATTTAAATCGCATTTCAATAACATCTGTAATGCCAATCTTTTATAGATTTAGTAAAAAGAACTTTCCATTGTTACTTTTATATGCATATTTTAACCAAAGTTATTAAACATATTTTGAGATTTTTAAAGAAAGAGAAATTCAAAACAATGATACTTTTACAAATATAAATTCAAAAATTAAGTAAATCTTTAGAATGTAATGTTATAATTACAAGGTTATTTGTTAAATTATTATTTAAATGAAATAATATGTTAAGCAAAACTAAAGGGTATGGGTTAAAAATAACATTTAGGGGTTTCACTCAAGCAGCCGTGCCATTTCTAATACATCTACAGTATATTTCTCTTGCCATTATAGAAATTGTGAGTTTTTAGAGATGACTATTTGGCCTAAATTCACACACATTAAGTACCAATGTAGGCAAGCTGAAAACATTAAATTAAATTCGTTTAAACCGAAATGCATCCGCTACTTGATTATGCAGTCCGTGGTTGGTATATGATAATCAACTTTGCAGTCTTAAATTCAATTCAATTACAAATCTGCGCTCACAGTGGATGGCTTAAGGGGGAAAACGCGTGATGTTTAGAGAAAATAATCCCCTTTTTAAATTGAAAGGTAGTGCATTTGCATTTTACTTGAACATTTTGGAAGCAAACCTCCATGATATATACATACATTGTACATGTAAAAACACTATGTTAAAGATAGAATGTATTCTTATCACATCACAGTGTATCACAATACAAATCATGGTGTAACACAATGAGAGCATAACACACGTTAATCAACGTGTTTAACAAATATTTGATAAAACTATTCAAGAATATCGGTTTGACAATGACACAGTAGAACTGAATCGTTAACATGAGTGATTTTCATGGGTCACCAGTATCGTAAATCAAACGAAGCATTTTGATAATGCTAAATGGTCTTAGTCCATTTTCACCAACAATGACATTTTACTGTCATCTATTGACAGTATTCAAAATCTATGACATGCCATGCCATGACAATCCATGAAAAAACGTTAAAAAATTAATTTTTATTTTTCAAAAACATTTACGCCTGTGATAATGTCAATTTTATTCACTTTCATTTGAAAATCTTGTGACTTTAAAAAAATTGTATTGCAAAATTTAATCATTAAAAACACCAGGAATATGGTCCATTATTATATTTACTATAATTTTATTTGAAATTGCACTGCATGCATTAAACTTATATTCTGAAGATTGTTTACAAAAATTTTCAAACAATTCAAAACTCATTATAGTTGTGAAATAACCAGTGAGTTCTAAATCGTGCTATATTAAAGTCACCATTTAAACTTATTTTCAGTGAAGAAGCAAAAAAATAAGATTTCAATGTTATCTTGGTATCTTGGTTTGAGTTACCAGTATTGCACTATGAGTATAAATGACGACTTAAATACGATAGATCGATTAAGAACTTACTGGCAGTGTTACACATTAGCAGTGAAGGCAGTTTCAAGGAAACCTAAAAATCGGTCAAAGTAGCAAAGTGGTCATTTTGCCAGGTTTCACTATACATTTTTTAAATATTACATGCATGACAGACAAATTTGATTTTCATTTGTGACTGATCAATTAGTTTTTTATTTTCCTGTGAAATATTTTTTGTGAGTTTTGCCATTAGAAACTTGGTCTTACGATATTTTATCCGAATTTTATCGGTAATTTGTTTACTTCCCAGAAGAGTTTTAAACCAAGAATGAACATCGATGAAAATAGGCCTTCACATTTATGTTTAGGGAAGTGGATTAAAGAAGTACGTAAAGCGCATTTGATGCAAAAATTGAGCAGCAATTTAGCATATATATTGGATGTAAGCGTAAAGATGTTTTGAATTTTGCGAAAGAAACTTCGTTTGTTAGCATTGCACATCTGCAATCCATTAGAAAGAAAAGCACTTTCTGAGTTAAAATGAGCTCCATTACTCAAACCAACCGAGCGTAAAATGAAGCAGATTTTTAACTCCCTCCTGACGAATGACGTATTAGTTTTGACGTGACTAGCAAATGAGCCTCGGCATATTCAAAAACGAAATATGCAAAATACAGCAGACGTGACGCACATTAGCTACATGTATGTGTCTATTTGCTATTCATGTCGTAAGCCAAAACGTTAGCTCGCTCCAATTACGATTTGGAACTCTGATTGCGAGGATCGCAATTAAAGTTAATTGATACGATCGGGCATCACGATATCACGTTGCGAATAAATTAAACAAAGGCTTCCTGCGTCGATTATCCGGATTAAGACATCGCCCTATTCACTTCGAACAATTAGGTCTCTGCAGAGTGTTAGTAGTAGCTACTGAAATTGAACATTCTTACAAAATGTTTACCAAAACTAATTAACTTCTATCGGATTTATTTTCGAATTAAAAATTGTTCCTTGATAATGATGTAGTTAGTAGTTTGATTAATAAATAATAAAAATGATGACACCTTCGTTAGCAATTCGAGTTTTCAGTAAAGTTTCCATTAAATTTCACCTAATACAGTCTACCTAATACATTTTGTGTCTTCAGGATTTAACAACTTAAAATCCACAGTCTTTGAGGACCTCAATAGGTTGCTTTCAAATTAATAGCTTTCATACATTTGTGATTGGACATTTTACAGTAAATAAAATAGATCTGTTCTAAAGTTTGTGGTAAAATAAGCAACCTTAAGGGGATTTGGCCGCATTTTTTGTTTTCCATAATGATCAGGATGTTAACCTCCTCGCGAATTGCAAATATGCTAAAAATCGATGAACGAATAAAGGCAAGGTTACCACCAGTGATTTACAAAGTTAAATATTTCAATCAAGATGCTCTCATTAAAATGATGCATAGCAACATAATACGATTACAACTTTTGTAATATATGCATAGATCCATTTGGAAATGTTGAATTAAAGAATGGACAAAAGATACAATCTCGTTTTAAGGTAGGCATCATCTTATGACATCACATGGGCATTTTTTTTTTTTAGATCATTGTTTAACAATCATTTCGTGATGACATCTACTCTCGTATCATTTTAAGAAGATATTAAAATAAGTTAATTCATAAAAATATGTTTTAATATTTGTACTTTAACTACAGGGTTAGTGATAATTTTAACGAAATCAATTCCCTGACTTACCCTAACCAAGCCACATAAATTACTTTGACTTTTTTAAAATAAATTTTGTAGCAAAATTATCAATGGGATGATTGCATATCCATTAGTTCTATTTCTAAGTAATTGCATTTTTATCAGTAAAACAGACGAAAATATTAATATTCCAAAAAAAAAATTATTACTTAGAGCATCTTCCATTGAAGTGCCACTAAAATTTGGTGAAAATTCATAAGGGGTTTCCTGACCATTTCTTTCCCCGAATTCCCCTGACTATCTTTGGCTTTCCAGGCGCGAACGATTCTTGATTCTCTTAAGACTTAAAATAATCAGTGATGTTTTCTAATTGTTTTGGAAGGCATGAAAATCGTAGTTTTATCCACACAATTCAGCAGGCCAAGGACACTGCGTTTTAAAATTATTTAAATAATTTATGTAATCTATAAACGTTTGTTATCAGAGCCGCTTTTAAATCATTTCAAGACCTAAACACACATTCATTTGCCACTTTTAGTTGATCCAATTACGTCATAAGCCATAAGGAGCAAGATGCCAGATGGCGATTTTTCAACATGCCCTATTCTCCAATTTTCCTTTATTAATTGAAACGGGCACCCTTAAGGGTGCATTCGCCGCTCCAGAAACCTATTTTGGCACATTCAATTACGGAAGGATTATAATAAGACCATATCAATTCCCAATTACGTTCTTACGCACCTTGTGTTCGCTGAGTTCAGCGAATATAGCATTTGGGAATAAGATTCTTGCCTAGCAGCTTAGGAAGCACTTTGCTATTGATAGGGCCTGATGGTGAGGGTGATAATCACAACCTGCCTCCCATTCATGTATATCCATACCTAAAAAAAGCGTTCAAGGGGGTTTGCAAACTACGAATTGATTCGTTAAAATTGAATTCCGTAATGCGATTGAAACTGGGAAACAGATTGGTAATTTCTGGAGCAAAAGCAAGCGCAGATATGCGCGAAGACACGATGATGGCAGCCCCAAAAATTAGATTAAAATCAACCAGGTGTACAAATGCAAAGAGAAATTGAGAAACCGCTGGGCTGTCTCGATACCGAAAAGCTGCAGGGCACGTCTATATAAATATAAATCACACAACCAACTAACATCAGCCTAGATTGAAAAGTGATGAAGAAAATGCGACAGCCTCAAAGGCGAACATAAATTGGGGTTTAAGTTTCGCTTCAGATGCTGATTTCGAGATGGAAATTTAGGAAAATCTGATTCAGCCACCTGGATTTCGTTTCAGACGCTATATGACTTGCAAATTTCCTCTCAAATCAAGTGGTAGCTTCAAGCGCACCACCTTTTACAGTGGCATCCTTTGTGTAAACTACATGCATATGTCGTATGCATGTCCATGCACACGCTTTGTGTATAAAAGTAAACAGAAAACATGCACATGTATAGAGATATACATGTATCAGGCACATGAATTCGAGAATAAATGTCCTGGCTATTCCCTGACTTTTACAGTTTTTTGAACAAATTTCGCTGATCACAGTAAATGCAAAACTATGATATATGCAAATTAAATCAATGCTGTATGATTCAGAAAGGAAGTATTACGTATTTCAATACATGCAGGGCTACCTGACTGGGCCAAGTTTTTACTTTGGTGTTAAATAATACATTTAACTTCTATGTAATTTCTATGATTTTTTAAAGCAATTTTATGTTGTTTAATATCTGCAAAGTCGATATATGCAACAATTTTAACACATTTTAAAGAAAAGCTAGTTACCATGGCTTGAGTTTAATACACGTATCTTATACAAGCAGACACCTTAAGCCAAGCGAAAACAAATGTAAGACTGTTATGTTGAATTTCCCTGACTGTTGCACGACTTTTCAATTTTCCGGATAATTCTAATTTTCCTTTTTCGAGGTCAGGGAGAACCATGTAAATGTTAATGATTAAGGTTTGCCCTTTGAAATTAAAATCAAATGCATGATGTCAAAAACAGCTGGAATGCCGTAACAATATTAATTTGGTAGGCAACTGTGGCTTGGGTGGGAAACAACACAGCTAAATCTAAATTGCATTTTAAATTTAAGTCTAAATTCAATAATTTGTCAAATGCAGTCGGGAAAATAGATTAATAGCAACTGCCACCTAACATTAAAATCCCATGACGTCTATTACAGATAGCTACGTTTAAATTAATACATATTAATATTTCTACTGTTAGGACGAGACGTCATGAAAACATGTTATCTCTTTGTCAAAACATGTTTTAGATAGGTTATTCATATGTAAAAGTAATCACAGGAGAAATTTACTAAATGCTCCGCTTACGTTGTATGCAATGCAATTAAATGTAAACGGCAATTGTGAGAATTAATTAGTTTGCATGATAACATTTGTTATAGAATGTCATATTTGAAATTTCTATAAAATAATAAAGTTGTCAAAATAAACAGAAAACGTTTTTATTATTATTGAAAAAGTGTGTATACATTAAATTAAGATAACATGCGCAACAAACGAGAATTCCTCGACAATAAATACTTTTTTAATTATTCATCAGGCTCATGCATTTATTTTGCATTGAAAGTTGGGTAAATACAGCATATTTCTTGGTCAATATAGTGTTCCTTTTAGAAAACCTAACTAAGGAGAATAAACTCAATTGTATTAGCTAAATAAAGATGAAATTTAAAACAATATGATGCATTTAAAATTGGGTTAATAAATAATTTATATTATTACTGATTCATAAAGTCAAGGTAGTGTTATATTTATGAGATAGAAAGCGCAGAAAAACTATATGTTCCTGGAAAATTTTTAATTCAGTACTTTTTCATTATCTTATGCATCTTGGCAAGATATTTAAAGAAAAATGAGGTACCGCAGTGGTCTTGTGATACTTATTTTAGAAAATGTGTTCAAGCGCTTATTGTTACTGCACTAATGTAAAAAGCTGTATTTTGTGAAGCTTTAAAAATGGAGAGTGGCCGCTAGTGTAGCACACTGGAATGATCCAATCTACAACATCTGTAAACAATTTGCTTAAAATGCTCTCTCCAACATAGCAGATCAGTTTATTCTGGCATCACCAATGTAGCTAAAAAAACGAAAACTTATCACAAAATAGCTGTTACCAAATGACCCACATGCACCACAGCTGTGAACAATAGCCGTTGATTTATTTTCAATTTTAGGCTCGCAATGAGACAATTTTAAAGTGCATTTACTACCATGTTAGACTTACATGTACATTGATATAAAAGGGTCCCTTGAAGCAGCTGTTGATTGGTTCACCTGGCAAAACAAATCTAGCCAGGGAAATTTGGCAATGCTTAGGAAGTTTCCCCACTTTTCTTCTGCAGTAAATCTTTTCGATCTCACAGTGGCGATTTATCATCGTCACCATAATAGACAAAAGGTACATCAATATCAATCCGTGTTGCGCTTTTGGTCAACACTGTTTTCCCATATGTGCATGTGCGCCACTTGAGAAGCAAAACAAAAAAGGTTCAATATAATTTTGAAAGCCACCATTCACGGATAGTTAAATTCTAATAAATATCTCCTCCCTAGCTCTCTCGCTATAATTTCAAATGAAAATCATAATGTTATCGACTTTACATGATGATTTTAAGGACGATTTATTGGCAAATGTTTCTTAACGTTTAACAAAGATATGTTTAAATTTTGTAATGCTTTTTATTTCTGTTATAAAATATTCTAGGACACAGGAGATATAGTGACATTTAAAAGCTATCGAAATTCGATATTTAGGACCATTAAGTTTTATCATTTTTACTGTAAAGGAAAGAAGTGAATTTCGAATTATAGTTTTAAAGAGGGGAGAATCAGCTTCAAAGACAAAGATAATGAAACGTGGGATTACAAAAAACAACAACCATATACCGTATATCAAAGAGAAATTGTTAAAATTGGGATAGTTAAAAGATTAAATGTAGAAATAAATTATTTTTATAGTAGATATAGAAATATTTGTCTGCAAAAATTGCATAGGAACTCAATAAGGAGCCCTTATACAAATATTTTATTTAACAAATTTGGTACAACAAAATTAATAAAACTTTGTAATGTTAGTATTTGCAACTGTGTGCGTCTATTAATTCCTTCTTGGCTATAATAAAGCTAAGCTAAGATTAGAATAACGTTACTGCAAAACTTATTATAGGAAAACAAATTACCTTTAACATTAAACTATTATATCATTTAATTTTGCAATAAGGCAGTTGTACTTACAGTTGTCGAATTAATCCAAATAAAAAATTAAAAATAATTTTAAAGTCATCTATTAGTCTCAACTATTCAGTACGATTACTTCTATGACCACATCCTCTACTATATATGCTTTTTGCTAGAACAAGATAAGCAATGAATCACAAAAGAGGGTTAAAATAACAATAAGTGAACTGCATTTTTTCCATCAGAAATGTCACGTTGCAAAGTTATAGACTGTGAATTTCCTAGTGAATTTCCCCGATGTTCAAACAAGACGCGTCAATTTAACTTTCAAATTACTTACAAATGCTCGAATCAAGTTCAGACCCACCAACGTTTGATCTTATTTAAAACTTTAAAACGAATTTCTAGACTAATAAAGCCAAAAAGCTTTACAGAAAAATCCTTCGCTGATGAGGTGCTGATTATTTATTTTTTTATTATATATGTTTTATTTTTTCAAATATTGTTCTGGGAATACAGTAGGTACATGGTATTGCCAGAACTGTGAACAGCATTAGCAGATTTTCAACAGAGGTGCTAACAAACCTTGATTTTGTAATTCTGTACACGGATCTTTTTTTGCCAAAGTATTTACAGAAAAGCTTGGGGGAAAAAACCTCGAGCTTGTTTTTGTCATTGCTAACAGCCTGAGTGGGATTTAAGGAACCGACTTGGACGAAACGTGAACTGGATTTTGATTCGTTTGTCGTATTTTACTTTACAAAGCGGATTCACCATAAACTACGAGTCGAAGAAACCCCTAGCAATGTAACACCATGATTAGGCAATCCAACCTCTACATTTGGGCATAAAAAGGAGAAATTACTGAAGTTACCACCAAAGCAACGTGAAATTAAAGTTCCATTCGGGTATAAATAAAATGGACATGTTGTACTAATAGTAATTTTAAAAAAAAATAATTAGATTTTGATACATTTCGGTCGGTAGTCAGCATTAAAAATGATGTTATTGATAGCAAAAACAAGTTGGTTTGAGACTGCATTAAAATATTCCGCAAAGAAACATTTATTCTAGTCAAATTTTTGAAGATTTTTGCTTTTATCGACTTAAGTTTTGACAAATGACTTTCAATATAGCTACTTAATGCTTGAATAAAAAAATTCGCTATTGTAAACATGTTAGTAACACATACTAAGATGCCTGACACATTTAGAACACTTTTAGTGGCTGAAAGGTTTAACGGATTTTTCTTTAAATAAACATACGTGACACTTTAAATTATATGAAAAGGGCCCATATATTCAATCCTAGTACTTGAAATATTGGCATTGAATTAAATTAAAATTGAGAAAAATGTATAGTGCTTGTTTATGTACAGTAATGTTATATTTAATGTTAACAAACGTCAAGGTTATGGATAAGTATACAGGCTGAAATGCATTGCTATAATATTGGAAAGAAAAGAGCAAACATGTTTTTAGTGATGAATCTGCTTAAAAGTACAAGTGTAAAATATGTATGCAAAATAGCTGATTATCAAAGAGCATTAGTTATTTTTTTAAATTCTTAATCAGAGTTTTATGAATTTTATCATGGCAATAATCCCATATCCCAGATGTGGACCATTTTACATAGTGTTACACATTTTAACAATTAAAGGCTTTTCAGATTAGAACAACCCAAACAGAATCAACTTGTAAATATTAGACCACGATGTTATGCTGCAAAGAATAATACTATATAATATTGTAACAAAATTTAAAATATAAAGTGCATATAAGTTCTAATGCCTAAGCTTTTTCGAAAATTCATTGTCTGACCTGTGCAAACTTCACTAATCGCAATGTCAATAATTTTTAGTTTGCATGACATTTTCGTCAATATTATTCTTCGATCCTTACAAAAAATAAAAATAAAATAAAAATACCAGCGTCACTTCCAATTTCAAAAAAAATTGTTTGCTCAAGTTTTGAGAAGGCCAAAGGCGCAAATCAGCTTGCCCGAAGGGAAAAATGCAATGCCCATGTCCTTATTTCAGCTAACGATTGCCCATCTTAAAAATAGCTTTTGGCTTTGCCCATGTCAAGAAGCTGTGACAACACAGTCGCGCATATGAAATTATGCTAGTGGCGTCATCCTTCCAGCTATTGCAGTAAGATGCAACTGCGAATTTCCTTCCGGCTTTTTCTATATTGCTCGGCAATAAGGGCGTAAATTGAGTTGCATCTAAAGATTTCCAAGTTAAACAACGTCAAATTGAATGATAAACAAATGCAGCAACAGCAGCAGTCCAACTTCCTGCAATCATTTCTTGCCTTCTGGCCGTTTTTCCTCCAACCTGCGAGGTCCATCTCTAATGAAACTCACCATTTTCTCAATTTACCCAGCCTGCGATGTAGTTTCAAAACGGAATTTTTTTCGTTCCCTTTCTCTTCTCCCCGTTGAAAATAAATTGAAAATTGATTAAATTTTCAGCGAGCAGGATGGAGACGAGCAGTGACATATAAATTAGGCCCCGGACAAATTGAAGAATTCATAGGAGAAGGTGCTCAAGCATGGGCAAACTGCAAGATTTATCGGAAACCTAATTGAATCCCACGCAGGTAATGGCCTTGCAATCCGCAATAATAATAGAGAAACAGTCATGCATTGTATGATATATGAGTGCTGAAAGCATTCCGCATGGGACGAAAATCAATAGCAATGCAGGTTAACTAAGCTGGCTTTGCACACGAATTTACGTGAAATGTCGAAAGATTAAGCCAGAAAAAAATGTAAAGTTATTTTTCTATATCTCAATGTCTAGTAAAAAAGTTATCGTTGGAAATGAAAGCTTTGTAAAGTTTACATTTAAAGCGTACAGGTTATAAGAAAATGTTTTGACGAAAATTAGAATTTATAAAAGCAGATAATTGCTGGCTTATTCATATGCAAAATCAATACATTTTCAATTCAATCAACATAAATTTAAAATGATAAATGCATTTAAAATGCGTACCAAGATGCATTTTCAAGTCACGGCTTATATACTTTTTATAAGAATTGTTATTAATATTCTGATGATACGATCAAAAGCCTGGTTTATTCAAAAAAATTATACTTGAACAAAGAGAAATAAAAATAAATTTTAAAGTAAAGTTTATTGCCACTTTAATCATGAGCTCCATCAGAACCCGTGCAAACTTATAATTGTTATTTGGTGTTGTGGTATACAGTTTAAATAATTTTTCGCAATTGTTCATCCATTATGAGTTAAGCGGTCGAAAGAGAATTTAAAACTTAAAAGAATAAACATTTTAACCGTTACGAGGTTTGTTTAGAAAAAATGAATCAATTATGCCATCATGTCATTTTTTTCTAATTTATTCGATTCTATAGATATACCCAGTCATTTCTAAGGACATCCACTATGAAATTTACAAGCAAAATAAACGTCAACTTGGATTACATCGTCAACATTCAGTTTCAGTTACTAAACTTGGAACAGGTTTCTATTGACGAATAACCTGATTTGAAATGAAATCATATCACAGTTTTCCAGATTTCATTTTTACGATATCACCCGGTTACCAAGTCGAGGCAGGGGATACCTCGAAATAATATACATAGCATTTAAGGGCTTGAAGGTTGCAATCTTATAAGTTTTTATTCTCAACGTAATTGAATTTCTCACCGGAATGACCCTGCGATCCTCAATAATAATTTAAAAACAGTCACTATGATATATGAGTACTTAAAGCATGCCGGGATGGCAATCTATAGAATCACTCAAGAAATACATCCTGTCCTCTATGAAAATAGTTTTTTTCTATTTGTAAAATACGGTAGCCACTATAGTACAGCCTCTGGCGAATACCTCACAATTTTATGTCCTGCAATGACATTGAAGGGGGATATTGAAATTTAAGATTTCAAGTACATTTTTTACTCTTAATGGATTGCGTTTCCAATTCCTCAAGGCTTTACTTCCTGAGGAAGGGCAACGTCCTTAACGAAAAACACGTTTGAACAAAGAATCCTATAGGATTTCAACAAAAGCGATCTTCGAGAACACTGCTAACAGCATCTGAATTCAAGTACAACGTCTCTGATACCAGACAGGCCAAACATAGTTGCTTATCCTACAATCGTATCTAAGGAATCAAAATCCTACCATCACTTGGCTTGATCGTAAACTGCACACACATGTTCCAGTTAAAATTTCTACCCAACTGTTCATAAATGATTGACATAAGTGGGTCTTAATCCAGTCTATTTGTGAACAAGCCACCCCAAAATTATAAATGATAATGACTTTGACAGAGGATGTCAAACGTGTATTTCCGTGTTCAAGAAAAATATATGCATTGATTCTTGAAAATTTTAAATTATTTCAGAATTGCTCAGTGATATTTTTTCCTCGATTAATACTTTAAAAAATATCAATCAAGAGTGTAAAAATATTTCAATGATTTCAGCAGGTTTGACCAATTATTTCTTGTATTTCAATAGTTGTTTCAAACATTATCATCGCAGTTTGGTTGGCACTTTTAACGTTGTCAAGTGCAACATTTAGAAAGTTTTATTTCAACCAATTAACGATTTTATATTTTTTTACAGTTCACGGCTAAAATAAATGTAATAACTAAACACTTGTTTGTTTAAATTATAACCGAAGTTGAGAATATTAATGTAAGCCTAAATATATAATCCACAAAAATGATAATTGGTTTTTTAACAAAACTAACCATCTAAATGTTTGATTGAACTTCACATTAAAATTAACTGCACTAATAAAACTTTGAAACAACTAACTGAATACATGAACAAAACTGCTGACATGTTGTTATTGAAATATATTTTATTATTGATTATTTCATTCACATGCGTTAACGGTATCAAATCATTATTTTACACATACAGTGTACGCTGTGTAACGATCCCCTAAATGAGGTTTCACGAATAATCGCCAAACTCCGCTGGGACTACCCCATTACACGTTCACCATAAATGAATTATTGTAATTATTAGGAAATTAGCAGCAATTTCGCCTATCTGCCATTGTTCAGCCAGTATTAATACCACGATCTGGACATCTTATATCCCTTTCTGTTGGCTTGTTTACGAGGCAATAACACGTTACTCCGATCCCTTTACAACACATTTTCTATACATAAATGCTTAGCCTTACTCAAAGCCTGTATTATTGCGAGGAAGGCAACGAAGTTGAACAAATTGCATATAAAAATGGGTGGCATTTGTACTATTGCACTTTTTAGGATAGAAGATTCTTCCGTGCTAATTGAATTCTGCACATGGCTTTGCTCCCACATTAATTTTTACGCTCAGATGCCTCCATAATCTTGTCCAAGGATTTGCGCCATTTTTGCTCCTACTTTATGGTTCATTCACCCCTTTTAGCTTTAGTATTTTGATTTGCATTGGATCTAAAATTCTCATTTCACTATATTTTTTAAATAATAAATATAATAAGTATATTCAAAAAGTATAAAGCATCAGATTATAAGCTTCAAATATGAAGGATAATCAGTAAACTTATGTATTGATTTTCTCGAAAATATCTCAATAAATTTTAGGACTATTTCCTATATTTGTCTTATATTGAGACTGTAATCATAACTCAACGATAGGATCCATTTTTGAACTCTCCAAAAATATCTTAAAATATTTAAGCTGTAACAACAACCAATACAAACGAATTGGGATTTTATGTTAAGAAGTTTTTATAAATCAAATTATTAAATAACTTTGGAAAGAAATTTTACTTCCATAGATACAATCATCTTTAAATGTTTGGATACTGGTTTTATAGGCAATTTGTTGATATTTTTTACATATTTTTAATATCTTACATAACATTTCATGAATTTTACAATCAAATGTATATTTCGGGTTGTTCTGAGTTCCTTTCACCATCTGATTTATTTAATCGTGCCTCTTCTATCGTATAAATATCTGAACTAATTATAAATATTATGAGTTGTTTAAAAGAAACATGCCGCCTAAAACCTTGGGTGATCAAAATACTATGATGAACTTAAATATAGCGTATTTATCAGAATAATCATCATAGGCTTTTGTATCACCCTACATATTTTCTTTGCTGGTGAACCTTTAATATTTTGGCTTTGATCAATAATATTTCAATTTGTTCGGAAAAAAAACTAATCCGTTTAATCATGCTTTAGCTGCATATTTCATTTTTAAAACGTTTTCCCAGAGGTTTGGATATAATTAAAAATAAAAACTAATTGTATTATTTTTAAAAGGAACAAGCGGAATACATTATTTCCTATTTTCCCTCAAACTGCTCGGTAAATTTCTTGTAATATTGTCTTATATCTCGACAGGGCCCTCTGAATATTTTCTCAATTATCTTATATCGACCAAAACTTTTCATCACACGACTGCGTTTGATTTGAACTTGATTGGTACGACATACTCAACCAGACTAAAGACGAAAAACAAAAGCCACTTGATAAACAAAAGTACTTGCAGGCAACGCTATGCAGTGAGCCAATTTCACAGTAAGATAGCTACGAGTAATGAAAGTCATTGTGAACTTAAGGCTAACTCCTTTCTATTATCTCCGGCAACGCTCGTTGCAATAATGGCATTTCCGTAGTGACCTGGCACTAAATCAGATGAAATATTGTACGCTTCATCGGTGCTTGTATATCATTCGCAATAAACTCATCACGAAAGTTCTGGAGTGTGTGAAATTGCGTGGATTGGATGCTTCCGAGCATCAACAATGAGCTCAACAATCTTCACAATGGGCCTGATGACCAACGTCCGAATGTTTATCCAACGTGCTTGCGCACACATCAGGTATCTCATCAAATTTTCAATAAAATGCACGTTACATTTAAAAGGGATTTTCAAAAAGCAATTTAAACATAACAGATCCTCCGGCGGCCGCTTAATGTTTCGTGTTGCCAATTCAGAGACAGAACAAAGATAAAATGTATTAACCAGCTTATAGCAATGCACCGAGATTATGTTAAATACATTTTAAAATACAACTGGGTGAGTAAATGTATGCATTACATTTATGCTGCTTTAAGGGATACACTTTAAATCGTATATTGAAATTGCTTTGAAAATACATTGAATAATACATTTTTTTTCTAGATTTAAATTCTGAACCAATTTATAAAATTAAATTGAAAACGTGAGAGGGACCGAGTGTGTTAATACTTCGACATTTTCAAAGTTTTTTCATCCTCATGGACAAACCATTATTCTTGATCATCTCCTACTGAAAACCCAAAACATCCTAAGGAGCTTGTTATCGGCTTAGGTGCTTCCAGTGCCAGTATATGCATAATGCATGTCAATACGGGTCCACCATTGCTAAGGGCTAAAACAACGCTCATTGAATGTGTCAATTATGTGACACAGCCATTCATCACCGAATATATGTGGCAAAGATTGGGTGTTTCAACAAATCTCGAAGTTGGCCAAACGAAAAAAAATCCCGCATCCGCTTGTTATAGGTTGAGCCCTGCCCATCATGCTTGGACGAGCACATTGTGCCCATATGATTCAACACATTGATTTTTTTAACGATGGGTCTTCACGCTTTTAACCTCGGAGTGAGATGGCAAAGTTCAGACGTATTTTTCGGAGGCGTCTTGGAAAA
Organism: Rossiulus vilnensis; assembly: GCA_034700785.1. Lineage (NCBI taxonomy): Eukaryota > Metazoa > Arthropoda > Diplopoda > Julida > Julidae > Rossiulus > Rossiulus vilnensis. Next base: position 52,419 of record JAQIXS010000066.1, read on the forward strand.
TCATTGAAATTAGATGTCTGTCCGGTTACTCTGGTATTACTGTTCCCCAGAGAAAAATGAGTCAATTTTGGTGATTGTTAAAAGGCTTGTCTGCCAAGCATTAAACTTGTATGTTATTAACCAGAGTAAACAATAAAATGTGACATTAAGTCCACATGAGCTGAAACCAAGCAAATGCCGAATGAAAATGGCATTGAATAAAAAAACAGTAAAAGTAAAATGAAAACCAGAAAATAATGAAATTGAAACAAGCATCGCCCCAGTTAAGGTATATTACTAACGTTTAAACTGGGCTGATAAGATAAAGAATATATTCAAACATTCCCTTTAAAGGACTAATGGCAGTGGTAAAATTAAACAAAACTTTAAGCATTAAATCAGAGAAGACAAACGTGGATCGCCCTAATTTTTTTTGCAGGGAAATAAAATATGCATAAACTAAACGACTTAGTCGAAGTAAGAAAAATGTACACCGAACTCAACGCTACTTAATGAACAAAACTGAATTCATTTCAAATTTGAGGATTACTTTTATAGGAAACAAGTCTGTACAAACCAAACTGAGCAATGGCGAAAACGAAGCGACTTTTGCTCTTCAATTTCCAGAAATGAAAAACAAACAATTGCATGCAAGTAAAACATCACTTGAAATAACGACGAAACCTTAGGGTGCGCTGATAAGTTAGATAAACACAGCCAATGTTTTATCTTTTGTGGAAAGATATCAATGAAAATGTGATATGCCGAAGTTTAAGAGGGTCGAATACCTAAATGTAGATCATTCAAGATATTTTTACATGAAAAAGCAATTTAACCAATTGAAAGTTCGACGAAGATAAACAAAATCAATTTTAATTCGTTATGGATTTATCCTTCAGTAGTTTTTGATTAATTGAACTATATGTACATGTACAAATGTATATTCAAAATAAACAAATGAAGATTCTTAATTTCTCAGTAAACGGATTATACTGGAACTAAAAGTATCGATAATACAGTTAAAATCATGTTAGTTAATTACAATAGATTTTAACACACTAATATCCCCATCCTCAAGTTGTTCACGGTGAATTAAGGTAATAGAATGAGTACAAAATATTTATTTTGAAATGTAATTTTTTTCAGCTGAACTTATATGCATATGGTCGAAGGTATTGAGTACTTCATGTATTGAAATTATGATTAAAACATTCCCAGGATTTCCAGGTTATGTAGGAATCCTGAAAAATTAAAGGTTCTTTTTAAGAGGTTAGTGCAAACGACCATCAACAAAACACGTCATTCTGTCGTGTAATTTCAATCAATAATCGATTTTGGGAATAGGCATACGGCTTTAACCTTAAAAGATAAAGGGTCGAAGTTCGTCAGGCATTTCGGCAAGCAAAAACCAGTCAGTGGAGTATCCATTCTTCGATGTTTTCCATCACAGATAAATGACACCGAAAGGCATTGAATTTTTATGCCCTTAGGAGATGTGCCTGGAGTCCGCCATCTGTTTCACCCCACCCCCTTTTTTCCCCTGGGAATAATGTCAGTGCCAAGAGGGGTTTCGCACATGTCATATTCAACTTCACAAAAATGCTGACATTGAATATTGCCTCCTGGAATCTGTCGTCCTCCCACCAAAAAAAAATTTAGTTAAAATTCCCAAAGCGGCCTCCGATCGATCAGTTTCCATATTTATTATGGTATTGTATATACGTTGGGTCGACATTTTCCGTACAGTAATTTCGACTTACAGCAAAGCAATTCCATAGGCAGGGTCCCTATACATAGTGAAAAGAAAATATTTTTGTAGAGGACATTGTCAGCTCTGAAGAAAATCAACAAAAGCTGTTGCTTGCGCTGCCACTGCTGCTGCACATTTTTTGATCAAAACCATTGTACGCTTTCATTTCCAGGTGCACTCCTGTATAAGCAATATTAGCAGATGAAAAAACCTAACCTAACTTAATGAGAGAGAAAAAGACAACAAAAAAAACGGAAGAAGAAAGTAAGATGTAATTCAGAGCACACAGTGAAGATGAGAAATGAAATTATAGGCTGTTAGGTTGAGATGAAATCCCAGAAGCAAATATTTTCAAACGATGCCGAAATTGAAATTGCGGCTTTAATGAGAGCTAAAACTATATTTGTTCAGCTTATTTGCTCTTTATCTTTGCTTTTTACAAAACAATTTGTAAGGGCTTGTTTTAATTTGGCTCATACGGTGTAATAATAAAGGCACAGTTATTAAAAGGTTTTATAATTCGAGTTAAATTGGCTGCAACAAAGTTGTGACTTTTTTCTCGTATAAACCGAATTAACAATCCATCATTTCGGAAAATGTCAGGTTTCAGAATTAAACTAAAGATTAAATAAATTCCCTTCGAATTACTGATAAATAACAAATAATAATATCCATAATGAATACAACAAGATTTGATGCTTCCAAATCTGCTAGTTACATTTGGTTTGTGTCAGTTTATTATTTATTTAGAAACCTCAAACATTATATTAAAATAAACCACCTATTTTTTATAATGCAATATACATGTACATATAAATAAAGTAACGCAATTATATCATCTCAAAATACCAGACCAGGTAAAGGTTGTTTTCACTTTCACAAACAGACCCGAATAATAAACGAAATAATACGATAGTTACAAATACACTTAACGAGCAAAGAAACTGGCCCACCAATAGGCATTAAAATGTATTTTGTTCTAATTTGAAGTCGGAATAGCTCATTTTCTAAACAATTTATTTCTCGTTAAAATTCTCCAAAAAATGTCAATTAGTCATTTGAATTTTTTGGACATTAATTTAAGCACATTTGAAAGCGTTTCAAAATTGTTTATAATTGGATATCTGCTAGCTGAACAAAATGCATTTTTGTATAGTATTTCCTTAAAGAGGGCCAGTTTCATTGCTCGTAAGTGTGTGTATTTAGGACTTTTCTGAAGAAAGATCCACGAGAAATTCTCACTTTCAAAATTTTTAATTTATGATAAATTAAAGAGTAGAGCAAAACGTTTAGGGTCGATACGAATGGATTTCGAGTGCATTTCGATGGGTTATCCCTTACATCTTGCCATGGCCAGATTGGACAACTGCCAGAAGGGACTTGACAAAAATCCTTTGGTGATGACAGCCTCCCTATTCACCCCGAGATTGCAGAATTCAATGTCCAATGTAGTAGCCAAGAACAGTGTCATTTATTGAACGCCTTGATTTTGCCAATAACGCTCGAGTTGAAGGGGCATTTCCCTTATGCAAGAGGTTGCCGGAGCGAAACTAAGTAAGACAGTCAGACAGCCGAATATGTATAATTGAATGAAAGGAAAGTTTTATTACCAGAAAGAAGCCAGAATTGCTGTAGAGAGACGAAGCAAATTGACAGGAAAAACAAAAAGAAACAAACAACATATAGGTGTAACTGCAAATATAAAACACTGAGCAGTATAGTATCGGTGGTTGAACAGGACATTAACTTATAAATTCAAAATCGTTATTTTATATAAATGACACTAAAATCCAAATGTACATGTGTGTAGATTAATATATAATTATAGATAGCACTTTGTGAAGTACGCGTAATATCCAAAGTCGGAACCTTCTAAAATGCATTACATTATTATTGTTATTTCTAAAGTGTAAGTACTATACTTACTTTATGTAAATTAAATCAAAAAAAGCCATAAAAGACTTTCAAAAATATTGAAAAGTGTATTGCGGAAGCGTTTTGAGGTTCAACTGCGGTAACTTTTACCATAACATGAGCTATATGTATGGTATAATTTCTTAGCATATCAAATGGGCTGAGCACAGGGGCACATACTCCCCATAGGGCCACATAATGAACAAATTAAATTAAAAAAATATTAATAAAAAAATTAATCAGAAAATCCAGAAAATCTAACAAAGTGCATTTGGATATGCCTCCATTAAACAGGTGACTAATTGTGTAAGTTAATTATTGGTATTTTCCCCTCCCCCTTCCATCATTAAAGTAAGTCCGGTAAAAAAGTGCAAAAACGTGATAGGACAAGCAGCTATTGATTATTATATTCAAAAGTCATTGGGTATTATTTTTAAGCTTTGACATCATCATGCATGCCTGGTTTAGGTTTAGTTTTTTAAATAAGTATTTCTGCAAAGGACGTTTACAAATTTGATTAGTTAATATCAGTTTTTATATAGATTCTATGGTACAATCTCTTATTTAAGTTGCGCATCAGATACATTTTAAATTAAAATTTCAAGCAAATAAATCTATGCATTTATTTTAAAACGGTCAGCAGATATAAAGCTTATCTTTCCTTTGGAAACTCTTCCGTATTAAAATTCCCTGTTCTTATCCTTTTAAAAGTTCGACATTAATTTTTAAAAAATGCTTGGTAACAAGTGCATTAATGCAATAAATTCCATTGGCTAGGCGTTATATGCATATAGTATTCAATCATTCGTCTTTGAATAAATAGTCTAAATGTTTAGCTGAAAGGTAGATCACAGCAAATACTTTAAATATACATGCATTTATTACTCATTTCACCTTTCTAACCACAAGCTACAAGTGACCACCTTGTACACTAATCTTTTGTGCTGACTTTACAACCGACACAATATATATATATATCACATAAATCAAAGTAATATAAAAGGCTTACTTATCAATCAAATCCTAGCTCCAAAGGTTGTAAAATATTGACTTATTTTCTAGTATTCTGGTTTCACATCTCTCAAGACGAGAAATTGTATACTTATCAGGCTGCATGCATTTCCAAAAGGAAATGGCATCCGAGCACGAATGTATCAAATGTCGATTTGAGTCAAAATAAAATCAAAACGTCCTATATGGATCCTATCAGAAAAGGCAATTTCACAAACGATTTCGCGAATATCTCACTCAAAACGCTTTTTAAGCATAGTCTGGTCTAGTATTTTTGTTAAAAATTGACCAATATAAAAAGTTTGTTGGAAACCAAAACAGCAGTAGCGAATTTTACGCCAGACAGAATGGTGACAGGTGGTGCAAAACTATAAAAAATAGACAACGAACAACAAAAATGCAATCTGCAAACATTTAGATTTCTATATATAGCAAATATAGATCAATACAATAGACTTAAGCAATTCTAGGCAATGGTTTATAGAATTAGAAAACGAACACGTCCAATCAATTTTAAATAAGGATTTTAGATAATTTAGAAATACATTTTTAAAATTATAAACCGAATTTTGGATATTATTGTCAAAAAAAAAAGGAAACGAAAAAGATAGATGGATGTAGCATAGACAACTGATTTATTAATATGATGAGCAGTGTTCACAAACCCTATACAGAAACAAGAAAAAATCATTAAAAAAATTAATCAAATAAATAAAAATTCAAAACTAACGTTTAGCATATCTTTGTATTATTTTCATTTATCATAAAAGAAATAAAATGGACGAGAAAAAATGTATAATTAAAAGTTTAAACACAATAGGAAATATTGTTGAAACCTAAAACGCTGTTACTGTACAGTTATATAACTGCAAGTTGCTTTAAAACTTATTTTTACAAGCAAGCTTTTATAAATGTATTTTCTAACAAATTCCCGGAATATAACAAATCTATAAATATTTTATCTTGTGTATTTGTTTCAACCCAACCATAGTCAAGTATATTGAACAGCAAAGCCACTCACAATACAACTTGTAGTTACACCACAAAAAGTTTCTTATACAAGCATAAATTCGATTATATTGTTTAAGTAAATTTGTAGGTTTTATCTCACAAAATATACTATGAGCTAAGAAACTAACTATATAATTAAGAAGCCCATCAGAGTGATTTACAATTTTAGGACGAAAGAAAGTGATTGCTTGAATTGCAATCATGAAAAACAAAAGCGTTATTATATATTAATGACGATTTCATTGATCCACATATTGAGCATGCACAGGTATAAAGAAATTTATTTTTTACAAATACAATGCGAATCGCAAGGTCTTTGAATGATAAGGAATATTTTTATATGGCCCGTGGAGATTTCACTTAAATCATGGACATAGAGCTTATTCGCTAACATTATATATAAATGTAGTACCATGAAAGATGTATGTTTAATTTATGCCAATTCCCTTTGGAATTCATTTCGCTATGCACGGCTTTAATAATGTACTTTAGATTTCTTGCTGTTTCCTAGAAAGCATTTTTGATGAGAACCACATTACGTTAGGTTATCAGCATATACCTAATCAATAAGTCGTTTTAGCGTATAAAGTTAGTATTGCGAAGTAAAATCTCTAAAGAGCATTTCTAAATATTTGAATAAAACATTGGGCATATGATACATTTTAATACTCTATACGTATTTATATTAAACCTAAAAGATATTTGCTTTCCATATCCATTAAGAAATGTATACAAAGATGTTCGAGAATGTAGATGGTTTGTAAAAAATGATGCACTAACATTTTCTTAATATTGTAAAGAAAACATTCCTAATGAATATAACAATTAACATCATAAATGGTATTTTTATATACAATCTGATGACACTTCATTTTTATTTCAAGTATTAAATGCTTCATTAGGAACAAAATGGAAATGAATTGTTTTTATAATATCGTTGCAAATCGCATTAAGAATATCTCTGAAAAGCAAAGTATATCACTCAGGAAAATACTTTAAAACTACGCATGTTGAAATAATTTGAAATTTCTTTAAAATACTGCATCCCCATAAAGCATGAACATACTTATACTGCTTATTTAACCGATAATTGCTTTAGCCGAAAATCTGCCAAATATTTCAGTCAAATATGGTTAAAACTAATTTAAATATTATAAAAATAAAAAAGTGCGATGGTTTGTCTACATTTCACAGGCGCATCTATGTGCATTTAGTACATGTTTCGATAATTATGTATGTATGTAGTTAAAATTTGAAAAAGCATTCCACTAGCATTCTGACACTGTGTATTCATAAGTGATTTTGAAAAAAAATGAAAGTACACTCTAATGACATCGTTATGCTCTCACTAAGGCCTCTGGACATCATATTCCTTGAAGAAACGCCTTTTAGTGACATAAATATATACGATATTTTCATTAGTATTTTATTTGTTATCAGATTTCAAAACAGAGTGTAAAAACCATCTTAAAATAATCAATATAAAATAAATACAAAACGTGGTGAGTGATTATTAACATACACTAAGAATATTTATTTATAGTTATGATCGGCATTACAATTAATGAAAATAATTTTATTTTAATGTTGAATTATTTAATATCTCATGACAATATCTAAGTGGTGTTTAACTTGTTATCTACTAGTAAGATTTGCATTGACATTGATCTAATGCAATCTAATCAGTATAGACGGTGTCAATAAATCGCTAGCCTGTAGACGCTAGTAAATCAATGCCTCTATGCATGCATAAGTATTTGGTAATCCAAATGCAAAACAAAGTTGATTTTTATCTAGCGTTGATTTTGCAATATACATGTAATTGTCTAAAAATGTAGCAATCATGGAAACCGCAAATAATAGTGTATAAAGACTCGTCTAATGTTGCTTCTATTAAAATATTTCATTTCCCAAAGCCGACTTTTTTTCAAATTACAAAACTGCCATTTGATCCTTATACTCTCGACAAGTTTGTTTTCATTTAATCTTCAAATAAGCCAGGAAAGCATGCAGTTAAGAGCCTCGCTTTGGTGCAACAATTTGTCAGCATGAACCCAATATTGACCTAAAGCCACTTCATTTATTTTACAGCAAAGTTCACAAACAGACCAGAGGGCGGAGATTTCACGGAAAATTAGAAATGAAAAGATAAGGCTTGTCCTCAGGGTAAACCAAAGGAAAACCCCATCGACGCAAACAACGCCATAATCCATATTTCGGTTATGACTGAACATCTGGAAAACTTAAGATAAATGTTATTTGTGTCATAAGAGTCAACCACAAATAGTACGCTAGTTGACACCAGTGTTGTTGACACATATGACGAAGAAATATTTTCGTTACATCTGTAAACAAGTAAAACATTTCGGACAATCTAAAGTTAAGATGCAATATGACATTTTATCGAGAGTAAAGTAACGAATTTTGAGCACAATAATTAATATTGAAGGATAACTGATAATTCCTCATATTGTACACCATTTTCGACCATTACGTTTGGATCATTTCGTATACCAACTGCCCCTAAACAATGTTTATGAAAAATGGAATATGGGGATACTTACAGATGATTTAAAAAATAATTAGGTGTGATTTAGGTAGTTAAGGAAAAAAGTCTTTAAAACAAAATAAGGAAAATACATTTTGAGTGTACTCGAAATTCTTAGAACAAGCGTTGATTCTTCATTTGTAAGAATGTTTTAAATGGGCAATATAACTTTTAAATAACCTGTATTCAATTACTGTTTATAGAATATGTTATCAAATTTTAATATTAAGTACATGTTTCAATGCATAAAAAATAAAAAACATGCAAAAGAAAACTTATTAAACGATGCACATTTAATAACCTATATACATCATAAAATATAGGGGCAAAAGGATAGATTTGAATAAGGAGTTTAAACGTAATGTATTTTTTTTTGCGTAAATAATGAGAGCATACGCCATATCATACTTGATATCCTTCGTCATCATTAATAATCAGATTTCATTCTTTCAGCAAGCAGAAAAGCACTTTCCGTAATATCTGATTGATCATCAAATTTACAGAATTTTAACGTTTTCTATTAAATAAAAATGTATATGAAAAGGGACTACATCTTTGATCCAAGATTTTGAGATATTGCCAATTACTATAGCACACTGTAAATTGAGAAAAAATGTGTTGATACTTTATGTATTTTACTGTGTTGTCATTACACTAAACGTGAGGTCAAGGTTTTGGATAATTACGCAGGTCGCAATCTATTGTGTTTTATGACAAGAAAATACCAATCGTGTTTTAGTGAAAAATCTGCGTTAAAATCCCAATATTAAAGGGCATAAAATAGTCTGAGAACAATAATTTCTTTTTTAACTTTTAACCAGATTTTAACGAATCATCAAACACTGAACTTTCTGATAATAATATAAGCAAGTATGACAGGCCTAATGTAAAATCGCTAGAATTTTAAACGAAAAGATACAGCTATAATAGTTAGTCGCCTGCGTCTAATCCCAGTCGTTATCATGAGCATTTATTATTATGCTGGAAAGTTGTCGACGAAGACAAATTCGACATTTTCCGTGAAAATTCCTAAAATTTCGCTTAAATTTGCGTCGAATTATAGAAGTGCATTAAATGTTTAGTGTCGTGAAAATAAACGAGCGTTGCCTGGAGATAAATCCAATAAAAGGGGTATATTAAGAAACGTTAATTCCACGTCGAGCATAAATTTGGATTAAAGGGGTTTACTCAGAGACAGCTCCAAACCCATTGCTTTTATACGGAATTAACGATTCAGTCATTTATTTACGAGATATAACGTTTATTTAGTTAATGGTCTAAAAAGCAATTAAATTTCGTTTATATTATGCAGCCGCAAAGAATTTGTCACGGATGAACCTTTATGGAGCAGAATGCCGAAGCCGATCAAAAAATAAAAAAAATCGGCAATTCTAGCGATATTTTGCTTAAATAGATTGCTGACATTAATGACTAGCCTGGGAAACTCGAACTGCGAACGATGATGGTTTAATTGCTAGTGAAATTGAAAATAAAATTTTAGCGATACCCTTACTTATAACGAAATGAATGAAACTATATATGTATCGTTAAAGGATCATTGGTCCTTTTTGAGAAATTTCGTTACATCTTAAACAGCACACAAAATAAGCTGCATTTTGAGTATGTCGACTTTTTATAAAATAAATGTTGTGTTTAATATAAAACAAATTCATGGTCACCACCGAAATTAAGTTCTCTACTTCCCTGACTTTTCCTGGTTTTTGGAAAATTGTCTCTGACTACACTGCATATCAAAAATGTATAAAGAATAAAATGAAAATAAAATTTGCCATTCACTAATATTTTTATTTATTATTTCAAAATTTAAAAATACATTAAGGAGAATAAAGAGCAGATTTGCCAAGTTCAAAATTTGATATTTCTCTGGCCTTTCTTTATTTTTACGGTACGTCAATGCAATAAATAACTACATCTATAGTATTTGAATTTAAATAATTGCGCTAGCTTAGTAGTATTTATTAAATAAATTGAAGCTCAAATTGTCTGCTTTTTAGTATAAATTATAAAATTATATAGAAATCCAAAACACTATCACCATTCAGTTAAAATTGAGATATAGCATGAGCATATTACAATCGAATTGACTAGGGCAACGGACAATTGGACAATTGGATGAACAATTACCTCTTATGACTGAAATACATGTATTTAATGGAACACTACTGAAACATTTTCTTCTATGATAATTTCAAGCTAAATGTACAAAAATGCAGTTTGTAAGACACGTCGTTGTTTTTATAAAAAAGTGTTAGACAAGTTTTTCCAAATAATATTTGTTTGATGCGGTCTATGGTATTGTCTATGAAAGAAATCAAAGGCTCTTAATGTCTATGAAAGAAATCAAAGGCTCTTAATGGCACCTCTTGTTCTTTTTTTAGGATAATTTTGTATATAAGTAGAACGCCCTCATCAACTTAACTACTTAAAACTATGAACATATTTTTCTCTTTGAACAAAAGTGACGAAAGCTGCAAAAACGCTACACTAAAACACCGTTCATGCCCAGTCTAGGAGCCTCCGTGCCTTATGCAAATTTTCAGTAAGCTTAGTGGATATCCAGTGTGGCCATTTAACACGCCGTTAGCAGAGTAATGGGGGTCAAAGTGGTCACTATTTATGCCATTTTACAATTGCCGCTCGCCGCATTGATTTTTACATTAAATGCACATGAAAAGTGCGACGATGATGTGAGAAACCTTCACCAAGGCCTATGCAAATAAGGCATATGGTGCATGATGAGGTCGCATCTAGGAGGGAAAACAGACAAAAGCCTTATCTGCGTTCATAGTCTCACTTCTATAAAGCATAGAATATTTATATAGTGAGTTACAGGGACGGGCAGATGATGGGCGCATCACAATCCATAAGCTGAGAATGACATAGAACTTATGAGGAGGTGAAAAAAAAAGTAAAATTTGAAGATGAAGAGCAACATTGCCCATAGAGAGATGATGCTTTATCTTTTCTACAGTTTGAAAATCAATGGCACATCAATCAGGCATTGAGAAACGATAGGGGATGGAAGACGAAAATAGGACAGCCAAAAAACGAAGGGGTTTATTGAGGGGAAAAAAATTGGAAAATGCACGTTGGCAAAAGAGATATGAAATGTAACGAAGACAAGAGCAAATCACCACAGCAGAAAAAAACGAGCAAAAAGTCGAGGGCAAAAATGACTTAGGTTTGCATTGCCATTTGCCATATCACTGGTTTTCATTGTAGATTTTACGGATATTCAGTGGCAGACAATATGTTCACTTGTCATAATCCATTTTCTTGTCTGTGTTTCAAAATTTTACCCCAGCAGCATAAACAGCAAATATGAGGTGCAACATGCATGTTGTAGTGAAACAAAGGTTTTCTTGGTCCTGATGTGCAGCACAGTTTTTACGGTAGAAAAGACCAGTTGATAACAATTATATTATTTGAATCAAACAAGCTACGTAGAACGAAATAAAAATCTCCATTTCAAGCAAGTAAGAAAGTGAAATAGGCGATAACAAAAACACATTTAAGTCAAGATGCAATGATTGTATATTGCGATTTAGCTTCTGGTAATTCTGACAAGTTGTGAAGTAAACTGACGATAAAACTCACATGACTAAATTTAAAAAAAACAAAGAAATGCAGCTACTTGAAATAATTGTATAAAATAACATCGAAATACATGTAGGACATAAGGAATTTATGCTGGGTTTTAACTGGCAAACAGTTTTCGATTTACGTCATATACAATTTGGCAAACATTATATACTAAATTGAAGTACCTACTTTAAATTTCGCTACAGGTAAATAATGCGTCATATTTTTTAAAATAAAAGTTACCCAATCAAATACATCATGAAATGTGATTTTAAAATTACTTTTAATAATTTTTAAAACCACTGTCAAAATCTTTCTTGTCTTTTTGCTTACAAATTAATGTTAATGAAATACATAAACTAATTATGTTTTCCAATGATGTTTGTGTTCAACGTTTATAGTAATGTTAGATTTAAAAGTTTCAAAAACATATTTAAAGTTGTCGTTAATAAATCAACGATCAAATGGAAATGGTAAGTGTATGAAAACAGTGAGAATTTTGTTTCAGTACGAATTCAATAGCTAAAAATAATTATTTTAAAAGAAATAACGCTTTAAATTTTGATAAATACTGTAAAATTATTTCTGTTATACAATACTCAAAGTGTAGATGTACCAGCCTAGCGAAAATAAGATTTGCATAAATTAATATTCAAACAACTTCACGTATGTAACAGGGTAATAATTCCAAAATACATTTTTTAAGTTCTTATATAAACCACTTAATTAACAAAGCTATTAACATTCAGCGTATCTAACACACATTAGCTCATAGCTTAAACAGATGCTGTTTTCATTTCATATTTTTAGCTAACATTTCTAGAGTGTAAAATAGACAAGAAAGCAACTTTAATTAGCATTACTCATGCGTAGTCATTAACGCAAGAAATAATTTGAATTTGTACAATATGTATACAGAAAAGCAACGAATGCAGTTGAAAAATGACATTTCGCATTGTTCTCTTAATGAACGAATCAGACTTCATTAAAATGATTTCACTTTAATTAAATTTGTCTCGGTATATCTTTAGCCTAGAACGTAATCAAAGCTAAAATGCAATGAATGCTAGCTATAAAATCAGATTGTCGCCCAATTACCTTAATTCCATCAGCCAAAAATGTAAACGTGTCACAAGAATGTGATATTTAGAGCGTATAAGAATGGTATACGGATAACTGTGAAATCCAGTACCTTTGAAATATCAAATTTTAGTCTAACTGGGGAAAACTAGTTATAACATGTTAATGATATAAACAATTGTAATGATATAAACATCCAGTAAAATAAGTATGGTATAGAAAACAAGAAACGAGCAATTCATACATTTATGATTTTATGCCAAGTTCAGCAACCTTAAATCGATCAAAAAGTATATTTAGTCCAAAAAGTATATTTAGTCTGCTTTTTATGAAAATACTACGTGAGGAATTTTTCTTGGTTTTAACGAAAGATTAAGTTACAATTACTTTCAAGCCAGTTATAAATTTGAAAAAGGGTTTTTAATTGACTTCGAAATCCTTCGTTTTCATTCAACATTTATTGAAAGCACTGACAACAACGTCAATAATATCGACAACTGATTCAATTGGAAACCATAACGTTTAGCAGTACCTAACATCATAACATTTTCAATTAACGTTAAAACCACTTTATCAGCAGTGAAGTTTTTTTTCAAGAATTTGATATTTTTCGAGATATATCTAGCTTTATTTAGAATACGAAAAATAAATCAACCAATAAAATCAGGTTGCAACTAGAGGTTTTCCAGTGGAAATTTGCCCCTTTCAACTAAACCCTGATATCCTGAAAGCTTTCCATAAACGCTTATCTCCTCTTGTTTGGATAAAACTAAAATGTAAGTTTCTGAGCGCCTCCGCTAAAACTGAGCATAAGGAGACATTATTCTCGTTGATACGTTGATGTGGCAAGCCCAAAATTGCCATATAGCATATAAGAAGCTCCGCGCAAATTTATAGATTTATAGCCAACGCATCTTTGGACGTAATGCCAAACTAAAAACCCATTTTGGCACAATTAAAGCCTATATTAAGAAATGCAGATAGGGAAAGGCGACCATAAACACCTCATCACACCATAAAATTTAATCCTCTATGAAAATTTATAGAAAAATAACGCGTCTCAGCATTGAATTAGGGTCTCCAGATGTGACTTGGGACTAAGCTTCACTTTGGCAACAAAGGGCTATGAAAAATGCACTTTAAATGCGGCTATTATTTTTATTTCAGAACCCAAATGCGGTCATTAGGGTTATTGCTTCAATTTCAGAAGGAGATGAGTAAGAAGGCATTTTGAGGATTAATAAACGTTTGGTCATCAGCAAGAAGCGATAAGATTTTCCAGGATCTCAAAATATTATTTTAAACCAAGAAAGAGCATTAAATGAGTCGTGATTTTAGTTCCAAAGAAAAATCATTAAATGTTATAATCAGAAGCTCAGCATTTAATTTCCCGTAAAATATAGCGTTAATTAACGAATAAAAATGACATTAGCGTCGTTGAGATAAAACATAGCTGCTGTAAAATAAATTATAATCCTACTTTTGATAAATGCTACTTTAATATTTAGCTGATATAATAACATTTATATAAAATGTAGTTCTGCAAATTATTTCAGTCCATATACATTGTAAGATGATTTAATCAGAATTAATCTTGCGTAAATACAGTATCTAAAGAGTCGATTTTGCTAAATAATGCGCGTGCAATGACATAAAACCTTCAATGACTCTTAGCATATCAATTTTAGAATACATAAAATATGTTTTTGATTTAGAAATATTTCTATGTATAGATCTGGCGATGAAAATTAAGTTGAAATTATATTTGTTAATATAAGATGCATTCTAAAATTAGTTTAACGTTAACAAACTATAGTTTTGCTACTGCAAAAATGTGTTGAATCGTTGTTTTCGAATCTGTTTATAATAACGTTTTTGCAATTTTATAACCAACCTGAATTTAATATAGTTTTAATGTTTATACATACTGAAAACAATTAAGCTAAATTTATCAGAAGATACATCTTACAGGACCATGTCACAATTTAAATGTAGATAGAAAGGATACATCCTTTCATCTGAGCTCATGGATAAGACAAAAGCATCTGATAATACTTCTATTTACAGTGCAATGATGTCTGTAGAGCAGCAATTAAAACTCGCTTTAATTTTTTTTCATTTGCAGTGGTAAGTTTCACGTCAGCTACTCGTGGACCAATGTTCATAAAAGAGCCTCCTGATGAAGTGGATTTTTCAAACGTAACAGGGATACAAATTCCGTGCGAGGCCCAAGGAATCCCAAAACCAAATATCACTTGGATCAGATCGGATGGAGGAGGAAAGATTGATGAAGTTCCTGGCCTACGCATCACCCTACCCAATGGGACCCTGCATTTTTTGCCCTTTAGAGCAGAAACCTATAGGCAAGACATCCACGCCTCAGTCTACAGATGCGTGGCCAGCAATCCACTGGGGACAGTGGTCAGCAGAGACGTACGCGTCCGGGCAGGTAGGAAACAATAGCGCAACTCAATTTCAATCTTTCTGACGTTTGACAGTAATAATTTTGACAAGTCACTGTTAATGTTGAAGTCGATGTCAAAAAATTAAACATTAAAAAAGTTAAAGGTTTTCTTTGCCTTAAAGGGTTGTCCATAATAATTCAGCATTTCGATCCCTACCTCTATTGTTGTTGCATTAATTGCATTCATTGCCTTGTATATACATTTTAATTCTCAAATTTCGAGGCGTATAAAATACGTTTGTATCATATAAATCCTCATTTTCAAAAGTGCAAATTACAACAAGGTAGAGGTTTAAACTTTCATTTGTTGCCTGCATTAGTTTTTGAAAACTACATTTTTTGTCAATAAAATTCCCCTTCCCTACTCTAGTCAATTGTCAAACCCAACACTCTTAAAGTCTAAATACCAAAATATAAATTAGAAACAAATGCGAAAACAACACAAGTAAAACACAAAACAAAAGCAAGTAAAATATTCAATTATACAATAAGATTTTGGTAGAAGGTAAGAAACTTAAACGTATAAGCAAAACATATTTACCGAAATTAGCATTCCGAACTTTACTTTTCACATCATTTTAAATTTAAAAATATTAATATTGGCGAAATGGGGAGATGACAATAAGTTAACCAACAGGCACGCATGAATTCAAAGTTTAAGTGATAGGTTGTTAATTAAGCTTTAAAACGTTGTCAAAATTATGTGATACTAATATCTATCCTGAACATGTACACCGCAAATCAAATATCTTAAAGAAGTCTATGAAAAGAGACAAACAAATCATCTTTTATTTTAGCAAATTCCGTATATGTGGAGAGAAGTGTTTGTAAATGTTAAATTAAGCAGATGATGAAAAAGATGAGTTACAGGAATATTGAAATGCAAATATGCAGTCGCTAGTCTTATTGCACTGACAAAGTTCAAAATGTTTTAATTTACAGTGAATTAATGATTTCTTTAAAAAAAATCAACACAGCATTTTTGAGTTTTTGCGGTGATCAGAAAAGAAAATGAATTCTTTTCATTAAGAAGTGAAGTCGACCATAACATTTATCGATTAACCTCTACCCAAAGACTGTAATAATTCACAGTTGTTTATACACGGGTCATAAAGTATGGTATCGATTCTAAAACCATTTGAATTCACAAGAGCATCAAAATATGCCAACTAATTTGAGATTCATTTTGAATAATGGGATTTTGATCATTTGTAATCGCAGCTGAATGGACTGAATTAAGTACTATGGCAACTTCCAGTCCGAGGCTAAGTCCAGCCAAATGCCTGTGTCCCTTCAATTCATATGAACACACTTTTATCGCAGCTCAAAACATAAAGGTCTTTCATGTTCAACGATAAATTGATTTTAGATTACACGCACTGCAAATAGGAAAACGCGCACTACAATACTCGGACGCAACATTTGAATACACTAAGCACCCCCTCAAATGATCGGCTTCAGTTCATTTTTGCAAAAATAAAAGAGGACTGCGGTGCATTTTATCATCTAAAACAATCATTAAACCTATATATCGACTTAATGCGCGGACAAACGCTTGACTTAATAAAGACAATTATAAACAAACAGGGTATTAACTCGTAGCTGTGCAAACTGACATTTTTAGGCATAAACATCGGAATCATACTTTGGATATTTCATACGTATTTCAAATTTAAATAGTCACCATTCAGTAGAAATTTAAGGTATTTCTGAGGCATAGCTACACCGTTTTCTAACATTTTAAAATAATTATTATTAATGTTGCCATACGAAACAGGTATTAATATTACGGTTTCTAGGTTATTGTTTTATTCGACTTCTGTTCAATTTTAAAGGCAACTCCTTTTATTCAAAACATTATGTTATAAATGTTATGAACATATATAACTTAAAGAGATTAAATTAGATATTTTATCTAAAATGTTCAAGCTTATTTTTTGATTTTAAACACATCAAATATCGAGGATAAGACAACAAACATAGGCTAATCGTTAAAGTACTTCCTTGAAGTAAATTAGTAATTGCAGCTTCATTTTTAAATAATTCAAGTGACCTTAACTACTTTATTATTCGTATTGTGCAATAAATATGCATTATTTACCAATTATAAGTCTTTCTCAGAACCAACATATTCATGACATTTAACAGAATAAGTATTAAGTGACCCGCAGGATAAAATGAATGACATGCCTGGTAATTTAAAAGGAACATTCTCAACAGCTTCCTACTGCTTGTCCTAACAGACAATACGTTTCGCGACCTGGTAAAGTTAAATAAAACCGGATCGGTCTAAGACAGTCTCTGATCTAGAACAACAAAGAAAACATCTTTGCGTCCACAGAATCTGTCACGCACAGATACATTTCACTGAAACTTATTAATTAGATCACAAATTGTCTTATCTTTACGAAATCTTATGAAACATCCTTGCAAATATTTTAAATAGAAGTACTTTTTTTCTAGGGTCAGTAACAAAACATGTAAAGTTGTTAAATTTGCTGCATTTGTATGTATTTAAACGTCGCATGCGTTTAGTAACATCCTCGATAAAATTCCTCTTACGTCTCCAAATTTCTCCAAAAATGGTTAAAGGAACATCCCGTATTACGTCTGAGATTCGCTATAAAATTGTGCAAAACCAATTTAATCGTAGAAGCAATCCAAAATATAAAATCCGTCGCTGATACGATATCTAAGAAATGCACCGCCATTTAATTCGGTAAAATTACAAATCCGAACTTATACCTTGGAGAACGCGAACCGCACTATTTGTAATGGAAATACTGTAAATCGCGAGCAAGATAAAATTAGCAAGCGATATCAGGTCGACTTCACCAGAAATCAATTTAATATAAATGAGTGGTTTTTTTCCGTCATAAAATGGGCCAGGCGCGTTTATCTTGGAGCAACAAACCAGAGAGCACTTGCCATCCGTTTTGCCTAATCTTCGCAAGGGATCACCAAATAGCACTTTTCTACTTTGCTATCTTATTCGCTGCAGATAGGCTTAATGGCGAAAAGACGGATTAATGAGATATTAAGTGAGTAATTAAGGTAAATGACGCCACTTTCCATTTCTAGTGGCGAGATAAAAGGCACCCGTTGCATTGCACCCAAATGCCATTCATTAATCTCACATGAGTCGCCAGCTAACACACTTTTGATATCATTAAGTAGATATTGCCTTTGACTAATTTTGCCACTTTTAATTATATTTATTTCATTTGTTTACTGACTTAATGTGTCCAACAGGTTTCCATTTGAAATTGCTAGAATGAAATAAAGGCACTCACCACTTGGCTGTTTGGAACAAATTGTGAATTCAAACAAGTAACTCTGATGTTTCAGTAATTTTTCTACAAAATTCAACCTGATTTCCGGAATTACCATCTGACATTTCAGTTATGATATTAAAGTAGTGTACTACTGGAAATTGCTTGAAATTAGGTGATTTTATTTTCATCAGACTCGGGAATTCTCTTCCAAATATATTGTTTTTACAATAAATTCAATTTAATAATGGTGATAAGTGTTCACCCTATATAAAGCGATAGCATCCATTCAATTGCTAAATTACAACCCATTACTAAATGGTATTTACTAACTGATAGTAGGGTACTAAGTTGAATTATGGAAATTAATCATTTTGCTTTAGAGAGTTTGTTTGGGAAATGCACAGATGTTAGTGCAGATATTTTTTAGTTTTCGATCATTTTCGGCGAGAATTTGATTAAGTGAATATATGATACCCAATACGAGGATAGAGTAAAATTTTATGTGTAAGCATATCAGACGAATTGTGATCAACTTATTATCCAGAAATAGACTTTAAAAACTGGTTAAAATATAGAGTCAAAAGCTTTTTTAAATGTCTTAAACAAACTTGATGTTATGGAGGCATTGAACGAACATTTATTAAACTAGCTAGTTTAGTATTACGAAATTAAATTATACATTTTATTAGAGTTAATTTAACGTTGTTCAGTTTGAATTCAATACATTATAAATTGTTAAGCATGCCATGTTCTGGCAATGACGTTTTGAAAAATTGCAAAGGAAAAATTTCGCTTAAGAAACAATTATTTAATCGCCCTTAAATAGTGAGCACCTTAATCTTTATTTGTAATAAGATTAAGCGAAGATACCATGTTTTTTTGGTAAAATACCTTTGAAAACTTCATCACTTACCTCTGAAGAAATTACTTTGCTAATGTCCATCAAATTCTCTTTGATGGCAGTTTGTTTATTAGCGATTACGAACGTAGGGTGTTGTATGCGTAACCTAAATTCTATTGACGTCGGACCTTAAAAGTTATCAAAATTTAACTTAGCTGGTGGAAAATATTTTCACATTTGACACCACCGCAATTTGAGCTAAAGAAATTCTTGTTTGTCCTTCCCAAAGCCATTTCGCTAGCACGAAAACTGATTGTTATCAAATAACTCGATGAAAGCAGGTGTCTACTACCAATCTTGCTTCAGTCGGAACTAAGAAACAATTAAGCCAGTCGAAACAACCCAAGATTTCATCAAATCGATGCCACCTTCGTACGTGCTTTCTAAAATGAAATCGCAACAACAACCTCGCGTGTTCCCTGTTGCACTGGCTTGTTCAATAAACAACAACAACTGCAACAACTACATCGCAGAGCAGAGAGGCAACCAAGGAGAAAACATAAAACAAGATGAAAAAGGCAGACAACACAATGGCAACGGCTGACGGCCCATTTTGGCACAAGCTGTTCATTGCCTCTTAAGTACAACATTTTGTTGAAAAATGGCTTCCAGCGGTTTTAAGAGCTAATAATTAAGCGACCCTGCTTTCGACTTCTTAGCAAATTTCCATGCATTAAGTTTGATTAAACAACATCCTAAACCTCACATGCGTAATGGAATAATTTAGTAAAACAGCAACACAATACATAAACTCGGTAGCAGGGAAACGTTCGCCATGAGGCGTTTATTATGTTTAATCTTTTAAACAGAATCATTAAGATTATTCAAATTACTAAATTGTTACAATTACTACTATACAATCTAATTTTTAACAAGAAAATATCATGCAATTTACAATTTTGTTCTGTGTTAAATTTAATAAACGTTTGCTGAATGAAAACTGAACCACTTATAATATAACATATTTTTAAACACAATCAGCATTTTTAAAATACTAGAGAAGATAGTTGCAATTGGAAATAATAATTAGATACCTAACAACCACATTGTTTTCTCAGTAACGTAAAAACTACAATTTTGCCCTTAAAGTTTAAAAAAAAATATAAATAATCAAATGCATCCTAAATCCCACATTCTATTTCAAAGAAATACCTTTTTAAGTAATTTTTTGTTTACTGCATTTATACTGAAATTTATTTTTGCCTGCATTCGACTGCAAATTGAAAAGAAATTTTAAATCGGTTTTAAATCGAATTTCTTAGTAAGTCAAATTCTTTAGTGGAGGTATGTCCTTTCCTAATAATACACATGTAATTATTTCTTTCAATTAATTGAACAGCCAGAGACTCTCATGCCCATAACATGTATATGGAGGTTATTCATTTCTTTAATTTCAGTGGTAAAACAAAATTACGAAGCCAATGTTTATGACGACTTCGTAATTCTTCATAACACCGCAGTGATAAAGTGTCACATCCCAAGTTTCGTTCAGGATTACGTCATAGTCACGGCTTGGATACGAGAAGACGAAAAAGGCAGCCAATCTGTGATTAACAATGGTAAGAACCTTTGAGGTTTTGTATTTTACACAAACAATGACGATACAATTGCTTCATTAATATAAATTAATTCCGAAAGGGAGAGAGAAAACGCACTGGACATTGATTGAAAATTAAATATTTAGCAATCGGATTCAGTTAATGGTATTTGCAAGAAACGTAATTAACTGGTTCAGTCAATTTGCCTGGTGACATTAGCTCATTTACACTAATTTTATTAGGTATTTGAAACATCGATGTAAGTTTATTAATTATTCAGGATCATTTCTAACAGATTTATTAATATAACCTTTCTAGAACTGTTGATTAGGAAAACGAATTAAAAACGTGTAACAAGACATACACTAATTGCAAAAATATACAAATTACAAATGATTTCCTTGAATTTCCTTAAGTTGATAGAACAACTAAGGTCACATTATGTTAAGTGACTTACTATGTTCCCTTATTAAATTACCCTTACTAAAATAATTAACAGAACACTAAAGATAATCAGCTTATAATTAATAATGCAGTGTAATTACAAATAAACACTGCAAATATAAAAAATTACCTTCTATAGTAATTTAGATTTAGAAAGCCATTAGATCAAGATAACAAACACACGTGGCATCATTTGGAAACGATGCTTGCAACAAGCAGATAAGTCACTAGCCTAATAACCAACAAAATATGATAGCAATCATAGTCAAATTGTTATATATACTGTAGGTAGTATTATTTCATTGTTTCCAAGTTCAAATTGATACAAAATTAAAATGACTAAAATATTTAATTGTAAAAAATGTCATTTTATCATAATTTTATGATGGTGATGTAACATACCTCGATAGCTCGAAACCTCGACTTTTCAATGATTTTAAATTACCACTTTTTGAATCCTAAATACATATCAAGTCAAGGACGATGTAATTTTAAAAAATTAATTTTTAACAATTGGTAGGGTAAAGCAAGCAAGTATTTCTTATTTTTTAATCTGATACATGTAACTACATTACTTTGTAAAAAAACTTTTGGTAATTCCCCAACTTACAGAACGTAATGTGATGTGACGTTAATGTAATGTGATAAAAGTTTGAGGATTTCAACGAAAATTTTATTCAGTGACCTGTGACACCCTTGACAATTACTACAAACGACTTCATTTGGCGTTTTTTGATGACGTTTTTCCCTTCATCGGTGGTTTACCAAAACAGTAAAATGACCATGCGCAGTTTTCAGGAAAGAAGATCAAATTCGAGTTTCAACACGCTCTAGCAATTGCATCATTAAATCAATTAAGGCAGAAAATAAGAATGT
>JAQIXS010000067.1:0-74501 GCA_034700785.1 Rossiulus vilnensis
GGGGGGGGGAAGAATGAAAAGTGTGCACAAAACCGATGACCACGGGCCATGCACATACAAAAGCAAAACTAAATACAGTGTTTGGTCAATATAATGGTTGGGACATCAGTGAAATTGCTAAAATGGCAAAATTTAATTGTCTTTTTAAATATTATTGTCAACAATAACATTTTATTTGAAAAGAAATGACAACTAACTACACAATTTGGCCACATCTGCTATTTTCTTAAAATAGATAATGAACTACTGAAAACAGCATATTTTAAGAGCAAAATAAGTGATGTGACACTACAAATTTGAGAATATTTTATGCAAAAATTATTTTGCCGAGTATATTTAACTTTTTTAAATAAATAAATATAACATATTCAAATTGTAAAAATAACTCAAACCCATGAAAAAAATATATTTGGCAATTGTAAGTACATGAAGAAAAAATGTGTCATTTTTAGCATGGTAGGCATCCTTTTGGGGTTGGACTTATTGGTTCAAAAAATAGAAACATATATTATCACGTAACACAATCATTTAGTCAATATTTGATTGCTACATTTCGAAACAATTGGCTTCCCTGGAAATACTTTATACTTAAAAATAGTGTCGAATGGGTCCGTGGGACCAAAAACGGTCTAGACACCCTGATTTAGAGGTTTAACAGGTTGCTACCCTGCGGGACTCTCCGAAGGTGCTTCAAATCAAGCAGATCCGGCATATAGCATTTTCCTCGTTAAAATTGTACAATGCCAACGATAATATGCATGTAAGATTTAAAAATTAGTTGATCATGTAGTTAAGTTTGATAATGAATTAATTATTTAGTGCATAAAACACTAAAATAATTTTGTATTGCTATTAAACTGACAGTATTTGATTGCATTTGATGCAGCAGTCGTGAGTTTTTCACTTAAAAAAGCTATCTTAACTGAATAAGTTTGAAATGAAATAAACGTAAGCCTTTTTAATATTACCTGCCATGCTCGCTTGACGCACTGCTGCGTTCGATTCCGAATTTAAAAAAGCTCGAAAAAATGAACTGCTTTCAAATAAACCAACTTATAACTAGATAGCTATTTGCCAGCAACAATCTTATGTACTCTCCACACATGACGAACACATCCAACCTTTTCCAGAATCAAAAAAAAAGAAAAAAAATACAAATTATTTTAGTCATCATGAACTCAACCTTTGAAACAAAGTTCAGTTTTTAATCAAAAATCATGGCAAAACAATATCTAATCATATGAGAGGATTGAGAAACACTTCCTATTTACAAAAACATGGTAACCTTTAATATTTATTAACCTATTTTAGTAAAATAAAATAAAAATAAACAATTCGAATGCGTATTAACGTAGGGACATGACGCATTTCCATAACAATGACACTTTCTCAAGTTTGCAGGAAGTTCTCTTAACAAAATATTGCGAAATAATATCTCAAGTGTTTTTTATCTATTTATCACGTGTTTGCATTAGCTCGCTTTATCACAAACGATATCAACTTACGAGAAATGTGCCAACTGAACTCACGCATGCATTTGACCTTGCATTATAACTTAGAATTATGTTTATTAAAATTGAAATCAAGCTTTTTAAGATATTTTTGTTTACAACGAAGCTCTTATTTACTAAGCGACGATCAATGAAGGACGTCTAGTTTTTTAGCCCCAAACCCTTATAAGTAATATTACTACTCTTTCTTAAGTCATATTTAATACAAATTACTGAGAAATTATCTCTTTGAAAGGGTGACGTTTTTAATAAAATTTTTGCGGTAATTAATTTCCGGAATTTCTTATTAGGTAGAGCTAATTCAACGCTGGGGATATCCAGCAGAGGCTCATGACGTCATTACGCAAGATGGATACATTTTGGAAATCCACAGAATACCTAGCAACGAAATTGGTGACAAAATTCCCGTATTTCTGCAGCATGGATTGCTCAGCAGTTCAGCTGATTATGTCATCAACTTGAAAAACCAGAGTTTAGGTGGGTTATTGGGTATGATAAACTATTACGTGGGTTAGTGAAGTTGGTGTGATAAGCCATCACAGTGCAAAAGGGCTGTCTACACAAGAGAAACTATATAAGAGAATTACATAATGGCAATAGCGTGATTAAATATTTGCTAAACAAAGAGGCAACACTTTGACATCATTTACGACTATGCTTTGATTAGATAACATAATCGCCAAAAATAACCCTTGCACAAAAAATGATCGATTAACCGCTAAATGTTCTAACTAGTGGCAACAATGCAGATGGGTTTCTTCGCAATTTCAAATTAAAATGCTGTACAAGTTATGTCATGGATGCAATTATAATTATTTTACTGTAAATATTTTAGATAAAATGATGCAATTGAGAATTAAAGTGCTGATCAAGTTAACTTGATCAATATGACTGAATTTTACTATTGATAACTTAATATTATACTCAAAAATAAATTACAAATTACCCAAATTGTCATTGTATTAAATATTTAAGATAAAATAGTGCATTGGGAAATTATAGTGATAATTAAGTCAACTTTATCAAAATGACTGAATATATACTCAAAAGAACAAGTTAGAAATCGACATATTTTACGTTCAATTATAAACTTTTTGCATATGCGTTTTCAAATTTTAATTTTGAAAAATTTCAAAATTATAAAAAGCGAGGTTTATGACATTTTCATGCAAAAGCGCATAAAAGTTTATTATTTAGTAAATTGTTTCAATAAACAAGAAACCATTCACCAAATTTAAAATTTCTACAAAAACATTAATCCGGAAAACTATTCTAACATTTTTTTAGTTTACAGGCATGATGCTTTCTGATGCCAGCTTTGACGTATGGATTGGAAATATCAGAGGTAGCTGCTAAATTATATATTAAAATCAATGCTGCTAGTAAATATGCGAGTTAATATTTCACAGTTATTAAAACGTAATTTCACAATAAGGTTTTAATAACTGTAATAACTGCGAAATATTTACTCTCGTGAAACGAGTATTGCTTAAATACTCGTTTCATGAGAGTACCGTATCTTAATTTTACAAAAAATTAACAAATGACATGAACATACATGAAATTGTGTAATTATACTCTTTCTATCTGAAATGAATTTATGCGAAACTTCGAAAATGAATCTGTTTTTATCAATAATTCTTGACTAGGAAACACGTACGGACGTCGTCACAAAAAGCTAAATACTACCGATGATACATTTTGGGAATTTAGGTGATCGGGTGTCATTTTTAATCATTGATATGAATGTTTTAATTTAAGCCATTAATGACATTTTTTATTTAGTTGGGATGAAATGGCAGCCAATGATGTTCCGGCAGTCATTGATTACATCCTAGAAACCACCGGTCACAAGCAATTGTATTACGTTGGTCACTCAATGGGGACAACCATGGCGTTCGCCATGTTATCTACGAAAACTGAATACAATGCCAAAGTAAATTTAAACTTTGAATATAAATGAAATTAACGTCATCGTGTAATTCGCACTATTTCTTTGCAGATCAGACAAATGTTTGCTTTGGCCCCTGTCATTAATTTCGTCTATGCCAAGCAAAGGCTTTTAAAATACTTGGCTGCCTTTTATAAGGAAATCAAGGTACCACTGTAGTAAACATCAGTTTTGTGCAAGTATGTCATTAAGTCGTAAAATAACATTAAGACTTATCTCATTAGCGTTCATTGAAAGTCGATAAATTATCATTAGTCATTTATTTTAATGACTTGAATTTAATCACTTGAAGATTAGGGAAATACTAACATTTAACATTATCAACTAATTAAATAAAGTGCACTCATATTACAGTGAAAATACAGGTATCGTTCGTAAATTAATGTTTAAAATAAAGTGTATGTAAAACACCACATGATCAAAATCAAAATAACCATTAATGTTCATGAAATGTCATTAATTTCACAGCGTTTTTGCACTGTATTTTATACACAATATAGTTCAAATATTGAGCAAAATATAAAATCAGAAATTGAAACGTACATGTACGCCAAGTAGTTTATATAAAACATTTTTCAAGCTATTCGTAATATTTACGTTTCAAACGGTATTTCTTTTTAATTTTAATTTAGATGCTGTTAAGAGCAATGGATTGCAAGGAATTTCTACCAAACAATCGCATTGTAAAATACTTGGCTGAAACGTTATGCAATAGTGCAGAAAGAGAGATTTGCGCGGACGTCATATTTGAAATTATTGGCAAGGATAGCGGGGAATTGAACAGGGTAAGTTATTTTTAAACTAAATTCATCAAATACACTTCCTAGCGAAGAAACTGGACCACCTAAAGGTACTAGAAATGCATTTCGTTCTACAAGTGGGAGGAGTTTTAGTCAGTTTAGGCTCATTTTAAACGATTTTAAAACGATTTTAATTGCTGAACGAGACAGATTTATTTTTAAGACCTATAGGTGAGCCAGTTTCTTCGATCGCAAGACAGTGTGAATGTACGAATTAATTGCAAATTTGTATTATTAATGTTCTGCTTAAATCAGACCCGACTGCCTGTCTATTTGACCCATGCACCAGCCGGAACATCTTTCCAGACAGTGGCTCACTATGCCCAGGTAGGTAAATTAAATAAATATCCACCGTACTCTGATAGTTTGCTTTAAAACAAAAAATTGCATCCAAAACAGGTGGTAAACGCGAAGAAATGGCAGCACTATGATTGGGGATACTTTAAAAACATGATAAAATACGGTTCAGTAAGTCTATTCGACATATTTATCATTTATTCACTACATTAAATACATTATTTGAACCGCTTATATATTTTACTTTTGCAGATTCATCCACCCTTGTATCACGTGTCCAACATAACTGCTCCAGTTGCCCTATTTTACGGACAAAATGACCCTCTAGCCGACCCGGAAGATGTTTTTTCATTATCACAGGAGTTACCAAATCTTACGAAGTTAATTAAAATCGGAGACGATAACTGGAACCATTTGGATTTTATTTGGGGAATTAATACTGGAAAACTGCTCAATACTCAGCTAATAAATATGATGATCGAATTGGAAGAAGAGCGAAAAAGAGGGCCACCTTTATCTTAAAAAATTAATTTAATCCCATTTCCTTTATAAATGTTGTAATAAAAGCATACTATTCGATAACTCTGCTGCGTAACTAAGGTCTTTTGATTTTCCAGAAAATTAAGAACCATGCGAAGCAATGAATCGATAAAACGATTAATTTAAAACAAATTAAAACGTGTTTTTTCAAAATCTTGAACCGAATTTTTGGAAAATCTCTGCGGGCATCACGAAGGGAATATAAAATCCAGAAATATACATTGGATGTTTCGTAATCTAAATTTTTTTATCAATCAAAATTATACAAATTCAAATTGCCATTAAGAAACAAATTACACCTATTATAACATTTGAAAATAGCTTCACTATCTTCAAAATGATCCAAGGGTGATCATTAAAGGGTGATTATGGAATTTTACATAATGATCTACAATGAAAGCTGTCAAATTGACCACCTTGCTATATAGACCATCTACCTATATTGACTGATGATTTAGGGCCCTTTGAAAAACTATATACTGCTAATGTTATTTTTTTCAATATGTAACAGTGTATATGTTAACAGCCTTGCAAATGTACAAATATTGACCGCTAAGGAGTTCTTTGTGTAAAAATACGATACACGTATTCATGCGCTTATGGGGAAATTTCCCTTGAATATAGCGAAACCTGTGTATATGAGTAACCATAATAAGTTGTGAATTGTTTCGACAATTTTCAAAGCTGTATCTGCAAAATGCAAGTTCCATGCTGTAGGCCTAATTTTAAATAAAATTTTAGTCAATTTAATATTGCACTATGTTTGTCCAGTCCCTTGGGTTGTCACCATATACATCGTCCAATCGCTGCTCGTGAAATACTATTTCCTTATATCCGCATGGCATAATTCAAATAATGTCTTTAATAAGACTTGATTTTCCATTCAGGACAATGGTTAACTGCTTACCCTATTTCATACTAATTTCGGCTGTGTCCTGCTGACCAAACAGCTGATCCATCAGCGTTTATCAGAACTTGCAAGTTGAGGGGTACATCAATTTGTACCCTGCAGGACAAAGGATTTTATTACTATATATATTCTCCTATCCTAACACGAGTTAACATGACCTTTAATGACTTTATGACAGACGTAATCATTGTCTCGTTTCTCACCAACCAAGATTAGTGTGGAATAAAATTAAGCACGTCCCAAAAAGGACCAAAACGAATTCCTGCTATGGGTAAGTACGTACACCACGTTTCCAAAATAGCAAGACCTAAACGTAAACGCTTTAAGTAGCACATTATAATGACCTATTCCGAATTTCTAACGGCATATTTGAACTTTTTTCCCCATAAATTCATTTTTTCACTACATGTGTTACAAAAATTTAAATTTCATGTTAAGCCAAATTGAGTATTCTATTTGGGTAAATTGTGCATTTAAAGTCACTTTTTCAACATAGGATTCACTACTACGTGGCTTCGTGATTAACATAGAATAATGAAATAATATTGGATTTCAATAAAAGTAAAATTCGATTACTTCAAATGTTTACATGACATTCTTATAAGATTGCTTTCGTTCAAATTGTGCAATTCACAAACAACTCATGGAAAACTTCAAATAACGAAAAAACGGAATAAAAATACAACGAATTACAAAGTTAGTATATGGATCCATTGACTAGATTTAAAACTTAATGATAATTTTATCTTGAATAGTGGTCTTGCGAATCAGACGCTACCATTTTATGGCATCATCAGAAATGTGTCAGATTTACTAAAAAAAATAAGAGTTGTTTAACGCTTACCAAAAGGGACAACCTCTGTAAAATTGGGTAACCCCAAACCATCCTCTTCTTTTCAGGCACACGTCTTATTATGAACCTTTTTTGGATTAGAGCTACCAAATTCTTTGTGCGAATCAGTTTAATAGCAACAGTAGATGTAAATATGATCACGTAAGAGTAGGCCTACGAATTTCGTTTTAAAATTCAAAAATAAAAACAACAGTTAATTAGAATATTAACGGAATTTAATTATAATAACACCTGTATTTATTTATTCTCACCGACGACTAGTGACCATACATGACTATTTAATACAAAAGATTTAACACCAATGGCTGCCAGCAAATGTCAAAGTCAAAAATATGTGGTAGGATTTTTAAATATTTTAAAAACCGGAATGAAAATAGGCTAAGCGCCCATGGGGCTTGAAAATTGCATGCACAAGCGAGTGTCTTGTACGAATATTTTTGGCAAAAAGAGGGCATGGAATTTTACTATTTATTCTTACCCTATAAATATTCACCAAACACATAGACCAACTAATTTCTTAACATTATACCAGAATATCTTTAGTGTTTTACTTTTTAAAAACAACTAATAAACCATTGAAAAATACTACAGACATTTAAAAACGATAATAAAATGCTTTAAACCGGAATAGTCATACTGTTTTCTCTTAAATTTGTATTAATTTCTTGTTTTATTCTGAATTTTCAACATTCAGTTTAAACGTTCTATTTTTTAAAAGTAAACAAAAGAAATATTTTTATTATTTAATACAATTATAATTTTATTGTAAAAGAAAGAGTACAGAATCACATTAATGAAATGTAATTTAGATGAGGTGTTTTAAAACTATTCCTTAATTTTCCCTAACTTTTCAATGACAATTTCCTAACGTTTCCCTGAGTATTGAATATTTTTTTAAATTTTCGGAACAATCTCAGATTTTCCAGGTCAGTTGGAGGCCTGCTGAAATTACTGTGTATTTAAGGTCTTACCTTAGAAAGATGCAAAGGGAGAACCAAATTAACCATCGTAGAAGCTGTTAAAATGAGATTTCGTTTGAAAATCATATTTTGTGGTCCGTGAATGCAACCCTTGACTTGAAACGCCTTGAGACGTCTATGCGGATAAAAACGCAAACATTAGACGAGCTTTGATAATGCCATAAAATAAAGCACTAAATATTTTCCAAAAAGTAAGATAAAATTGAGATGAACTATGTGTTGAATTTATATTTAAACACGTACGTGTACAGTATGCTATTACTGAACTAATGGTCTGCAAAATAAGTATTCTATCAAGATTGTTTTGAAAATTAAGTACTTTTTCTCATGAAAGTACCTTTCAGCAAATTAAGAAACAATTTCCATTTTCTGTCTGGTAACTTACTAGACTTCACCCGTGAACTTGATTCACGAAATGACCTTCAATTTATTTATATATTTGAATACATTAACGACATACCATAAAATGATTGGATATTCCTAGCATTTTCGTAAATGAATTCGAAGTATTTCCTAAATGTGACCATTAAACTAAATCATATATTTTTAATGCACTATAAGACACGGGATAAAAATAGGTTTACGAGCGGAAATACAGCATACAGTGTATCTCCAAACAAGCTAAAGACTCATTCAATCCAGACATAGACATGGACATGGATGATGACCAAGGCCTCGAGATTAATTTTACGTCGAATTTCGCCATTTCACGATGTCAAAATGATCAGATAATGAAATTTAACGATTGTCATGACATGACATGTCGGCATCAAGCATGAAATAACGCCCCGTTTTACTGTCTCGTTAATCTTGCTAAAAATATCATCTACTTGTATTGTTTCGCAATTTTCTGTCATAGTGCCAACATTACCAGTTCATTAACTATTTTACCGATGAATTTGCATAATTTACATAATAAATGTACGTAGTCATTATCTGACTCGCTCAACATGTTTAATTGAAACTTTTAATGCATGTACATACAGGTAAATTTCATCATTATTTAATAGAATAGCATTTTGTTCAGCAAGTACATGTAGATGTCCAATTTAAAATCGGAATAGCTCGTTTTGTGAACAATTTATTGTCCTTAAAAATGCGCAAAATTTTAAAATAAAACTCCTTATCAATATTTCAGGTGTAAAGTCTTAAAACAACAGTAAACCACTTTGGATATCTGTTTGCCTTTACCGTTGTCACTATAAGAGAATTTCTGCAAGAAATACGATGATCTGAGATGGCGCATTTGCAATGATAATGTTTTGCATAATTTGTTTGAATCACGCTACGTTTTCCGTACAATTGATCAAAATTTATGTCATTGCATGATAAGGCAATTCTCCTGCGAAATTCAAGAGGTGCTTTAGTCTATTTGGACTTATTAATTCACAAAACATGTACATGAATGTACATACAGTGTACATTACACGGATATGTATGGTCATTCAGTACATGTACCTGCATATGGATTTCATTAACTCAACTGTATATAAGCACTACATGCATGGCATATGGACATGGACATGTGCAGTGTACATGCATATGGTCATATACATGTACATGCAGGTTCACTTGTGGCCAATTTTTGCTGTAACTATACTGTATATGGAACAAGTCACATGCATTATACATTGGTAAATACACATACTGTACTTATACAGTACATGCATTTGCTTTCTCCACCCAGAGCTGTTAATTATTTTCAAAATTGATTAAAACTACTAATCAATGTCAAAAAACTTCTTCCAAACATTTCCAAACAATTTCACTCAGATATCGATATTTCCATTTCATGATTTCAAAGAGAAATTTATTTCGGCCGCTTTTAATTCAATTGAAGATCACATGTGAGTCAATGCCTGCCCAGCGTTTAATATTTTTTTTTCGAAATGCGTTTTACGTAAAAAGGGAAAGCAGGTCACCTATCCCTCAAAGGCAATGCTAAAGAGTGACAGTGAATTAATACCTGTTCCCAAGTCTTTTGTTACATACGTTGACATTTGTTCGTTAGGTTTGAGACCCATTTTCAGCAGTTGAGTAACATAACCCCTTACCTCGCAAGGGCATCGAGAAAGTAATTACGTTTACAAATCCCAAAGATGAACGGCTCCAGTTTTCGATCATTTGTAGGCCTAGTTCAAGGACCCAAATAAGCAATAATTACAGCACGCATAGGTCTGCCCTCAAATTTCCCCTAACAACTAACATCAAACACTGTTGTGCAATTGCAAGTTGAAATCTAATACGTCATAGGCTTATGTCAGTCGCATAGGGGTGCTGCTTTTCGTGCGATTTGAACATTTTTGGCACACCCTCTCAGTGGGCAGCACGTTGCGTCAAGTCCGTTTAACAAAGAATTTAAACGCAAATTCCGGCCAGAGCAAATTACATTTTTTTTCAATTATTGTTGGTGTTCGGTTATTAATTGTGTTTATTTCGCCGATGGATGTGCAGTTTATTAATTAATTTATAAATTAATTAATACAAACCCTGTGCTAATGAGAGTATTTAAGCAGTTGCACCTTATGAGGATTTTAAACTCCACAAACATGTGGTCGAACGTCGTTCTGCTCATCGTTGTCCACTGTGGAGTGGTGGTCAGTGGTCATTTCTTCAAAGATATCGCAAACGGTCTGGAGACCATAGGACTTTTTAGTACAAATAGCGGTTCTAGACCTCTTCCAGAAGCAGTTTTGAGCACTGTAAGTAGGAATTTTTGCAAAAAAATGATCTTATTTTATCTTAAATCTTTTCTTATAATTGTTTTCTTCAAAATTTATCTAAACATGTCTATGTTCCGTGGCACTTGAGACGTTTTGGTCAACTTGTGCACCACAAAACGGTGTATGTTTCACACATTTGCATTACGTTGTTGTAGTGTCACCGTTCTTGAAAAATATAAGTAAAACAAATGAAGAATGCCCAATCATAACGTATCTAGCCCTAAAAAGTCAACGTTCAGGAAAGGGAAAAGTTGAATAATTTTGTAAAAAAAATATAAATAGCACTAATTTGATTTTGTTAAAAAAACAACCACTCCAAACGTTGTACACCATTGATGTTCAATTTCAAAAACAGAAGAGGGCACTTGGTGAGAATTTTTTTTTCGAAATTTAACCATTTCCTAATTTAATTGTCTCAGTCCCGTGGCACTTGTGCAACACAAAACGGTGTATGTGCCACACACATTTGCATTACATTGTTGTAATGCCTTAGTAAATTTTGCCTTTACAAGACCTAGAGTGCCTCAATTGCTTCCTCACCACTATATCAGATGTATATCAATGTATTAAGCAGTAAAAACGTGTTTGGCGGAAACAGGAAAAGGCACTTGCGACGTTACATTTTCCTTCAAAAATGTGTTTAGGTGGAAATAATTCGCTATCACGGCTATCCTGCCGAAACTCATCAAGTCATCACCGACGACGGGTATATTCTTGAAATTCACCGAATTTCAGGAAATAAATATAATTCAACAGAGAATAATCGACCACCTGTATTGCTACAGCACGGTATTATGGCTTCGTCATCGAGTTGGCTTATCAATGGCGTTAGCGATAGTTTGGGTAAGAAATCATCACATAGTTTAAGGTTGAACCAAAAGCATGCTCACCATGCAAAAAAACAAATTATTCATAGATTTTTGCTACAAATTCTTATTAGAATTGCTAAGTTTATTTTTGTTAATTTTGACTTGGTCGCCAATCAGGGTCTCCGTTATGTTTTATAATTGCAAATTATGCGTACAATGCATATTTAAAAAATAGGAAATTTAAGTAAAAACTTGTATGCAATCCGCAATTCACGGTTTGATTGCAGGCATAATGAAAATAATGAGGACATGTTGAAATTATAAACCAAAGTTGAAACCCTAGTGAACGACCAATTATACATCGAGTAAAATGAATTTGAAGAAAAACTGTACGAGTATTTGTTTTGCAATGTGCATATGATTTTAGCTCGGCCTTCAACTGCTCTCAAATAATTTCAGTGAATAAAATGAGTAATGGTTTGGCCTAACTTTGACCGAAATGTTTTTTTATTTTTATCAGTTTAGTAATTTTTTAGAGTTTCTCCTACTTAGGGTTTATGCTGGCCGACGAATCCTACGATGTTTGGCTGGGAAACATAAGGGGTAACACCTACTGCCGGCAGCACGTACGCATATCTACGGATGATGCTAGATTTTTCAACTTCAAGTAGGTTTCCACTCCCCGAAAAATGTTTGAAAGGCGAAATAAAATAGGTCAGACGCGAAACGGTTTTAAAACTGAAAAAAAGAGAAAGTTGGATTACGTACGTGAGGAGAAAGTAGCACCTTGATCCAATAAACTTAACGCACCTAAATCTTCGTTACCCAAAAGAGGAGCTTGATTTTGTAATCTCGTATAGCAAAGGTTTTTTTTTATAAACTATGCCTAAGGTTAAAATGGCATTTAAGAAGACATTTTCACCCACTTTAGAAGTAATAATGTTGAAAGATAAATAAACAAAGTTAATCATTCAAAAATAAATTATTACAAATAAGCGATGTATTTGATTAGGAAAATCTACCCATTTAAAATTTTTCTGAAGTATTTTAAATATAATTTTATAAATAAAAAATATAATTAAAAAAGAACTTCTTGTCATTTGAAAATCGGTAGTCGCATTACTATAAGTTATTTTACATTTTAATTATCTCAAAATAAAAATATTGTAAATATGCTATGTAATTAGATGTAGATTTTTAAATGCATTATACAGTATTTAATAAATTTATGTCAAAATTAATAATTCAAAATAAGAAACTTTCTTTAAATCTGAAAAGCGATAATTATTCCAAATAAGCCATATTTTATGTTAAGATGGATGTGAAAACATATTTAATAATTTTATACACTTATTTTATATTATTTCTCTACATCTGAAAAAGTTGATAATCGTGATACCCTGAACGTATTTTTATTAACCAAATGCAAGATGTTCCAAATAATATATTTAATGCATGTTTGAAAAATGATTCATTTTTAAAATTGAGCTAAAGTGTTTTCAAGACTGAATTTATAGTGCTTTTAAATGATAATTAATTTTGTATGAAATTGATATCAAACGACAATTAATTTTGTATAAAATTTTTGTAATGTTAATATTTGTAAACCACCAATTTCTTTTGATACCTTAATTGAGAAGCCGTGACTTTGTGTATATTATAATTTGAAAGTAATGGTTAATTGTAATTATATTTTCAATATTTCAGCCTTGATGATCACGCCCTGTCGGACCTCCCAGCCGTTATCGATTACATCCTAAACGTCACTAGGAAAGACAAGTTAACCTATATAAGCCATTCTTTGGGATCAACTATTGGCTTACTTTTATTGGCTGGGAAGCCAGAGTACAACAAAAAAGTAAAATACAAAAAAATTCTTATTTTTACAAATAAGCAAACCGATTAATTTTTGAACTATGCAGCTGCCTTAGGCACATAATTTATCGCTTGCATAAATTTTATGTATTACTACAAAATTCTACTTTTGGGGGTTTAAACCGCTTTTTTTAATTGTTGTCCTTATTGTGGCTCAAATTTCTCTAATTCTATGCACATAGTGTATATAAACAAGCCCCAAAAGCTGTATTAACACATTATAGAAAAATGCGGAAATATTGTTGAACATTTAAAAAATATACATAATTTACCAATCGTGAATTGTCGATGCTCACTATAAAATATTACAAGCAAAACTTTGCCCAAAATTAGTTTATAACCGTTCATTTTCGATTACATTTTCTATATAATATTTGTTTAGAAGTAAAAACAAGGTCGAAAATGTTGCATGTTATTTAAATTGTTTATAAAAATGTTTAAAAATTTTCAGTTTCAAGAAAACTCCGTATGTAAATATTTGTGTAAAGTAACACAATGTTTAAGAATCATAAATTTTAGATAACAATAAAAAAGGGATAATTAACAAAAAATGTCATAAATATTCAGAAAAACGCATTATTTGTACATATTTTTATAAAAATGTTGCCAACGACGTTCCTTTGATGCGAATTAATTGCTTTTGAATTTCGGAGAAATCAATTCTCGCCATCTTGTGACCGGAGATAAATAATAAGTTTACCAGGAGATACACGGCCAGTGGAACAACTGGCCGTGTATCTCCTGGTAAACTTATTAATTAATTGCTTTGGAAATACTGATTAAAATTCATCAGTTGTGTTATAGCTTTTAAAACATTTTGCCTTCAGCGTTTATCATTAAAAGAAAGATGTAATCACAAATATTTTCGAAATATTTAAAAAATGCTTCATCTCCTTTTTGTTAATAAAATAATTACGCAAACAGCATCATTACTAATATTTTTAAACAAAAGCTAGTTTAAAAGTTTATCAATTTGCTCCATTAATGGACTGAGGGACACCGCAAATGCCATTTTTACAATTTTGCTAACGTCATCATATTTTTTTTTTAAATTTTATTTTTAGATAAACCAGGCCTTATTTATGGCTCCAGTCCTCTACGGCAAATACGTTAAAAACCCACTGCGAATTATTGGGACTAACATCAAACAATTTAGTGTGAGTGATTAATTTGAATTTAATTAAACACTAGGAACATCAGTTCGGCTGAGATAATGCAACTTTGTTTATTTACACTTTAAGGAATGGTACCAGTTGTTTGGCACCAAAGAAATATCGCCATTTTCCGGATTCTTAAAGGATCTGACTAACGCATTATGCACCGATTATCCGGGGGTTATAATATGCGAAGCCATGATTAAAATTATATCTGGATACGACGACCAACTGTTTGATCCGGTAATTACCCGTGAATTTATTTGGGGAATTATTTTCGAAATTTCAACGTATAGTCTTAACCCCAAATGAAACCTACCCTTACGTGACACATTATATTAAAATGTAATTAGTAAAGATTTTTAAAAAATTATTTATCAATTCTCAACCAGAAACGCGCTCACGTCTTAGTATCAAACACCTTAGCAGGCTCGTCATGGGATGTCATCGAACATTTCACTCAGGTGAACCTTAAACGTTATTAAAATTATTTTATATATATCACGTTTACATTACTAAAATATTTTTTTTAAATATGTTTTTCAAGTTTCTCCTAACGTTACGACCAGCTCGATTCGATTACGGTTCTCAATATAATTTGCAAAAATACGGACAGGCAAGTATATAATGATTCGAATGTATGAAGAATTCAAATTTAAGACCGAAACACATTTTCCTCAAATTTAATATGCAAAATTTAATTGCAGTTGTTATAAACGGTATATATTTTTGCCTAATTTTAGACGGACGCTCCAGCCTACAACTTTACAAAAATAACGACTAAAACCTCGATATTTTACGGCTACATGGATTTGTTCACTGACATAAAGGATATTGAAACTTTGACCAACCAGCTTAAAAATCTACAACTTGTGGAGAAAATACCTCACGACACCTGGAACCACGCAGATTTCATTTGGGG
The DNA here is from genome assembly GCA_034700785.1 of Rossiulus vilnensis. Taxonomy (NCBI): domain Eukaryota; kingdom Metazoa; phylum Arthropoda; class Diplopoda; order Julida; family Julidae; genus Rossiulus; species Rossiulus vilnensis. Next base: position 15,326 of record JAQIXS010000067.1, read on the forward strand.
TTTCCATAAACGAGAGCTTTTTTATGAAAGACTTGTTCAAGTGATGAAGCAATTTCAATAAAAATGTAAAAATAAACGATGTTTCTTTGATACTTTTTCCACACTAGTGTGTGAGGAAAAATTGTCTAGCAGAAAATACGACAAAAATTAGTTGAAATATTATTCATTTCGAATATTTAGGGGTATTTTTAAAGTAATGTAAACCGGCAAAAACGAACGTGCTGAAATGTGGAAAATTTAAAGACATTTTAAGTTTACAAAAATAGTAAAAGTATGTACAAAATTAGTAAATTAAAACGATTAATGAGGCATACAAAGTTAAGGTGTGACACAACTTGACACAATTTTAATTTCGTAAACTAACTATTATAATATTTTAAATAGTATATATATATAATAAAATATGATTTACAGGAACTTCTCCTATGAATTTATTTATTTATTTATTGAATAGTTTACTTATTGAACAACACTGTTTTTAAAGTTAACCAATTTGAAAATTTCTTGAATCGGAGTGGAATATATTAAGACGAAAATTAATGTGATTTATGCAAAGTTTAAACAAATGATAAAACTAAATTATTATACTAACTTTACAGTGGAAATTACATGTATATCAGTAAATATATTATATAAAGCTTATATAATGTACAAAGTTTACGGTATTTTTCAAAAACAAGAATGCAACATAAATTGGAATATCATTTCGAAATATGCAGTGTATTACCTTAGAATGAGTTGAAGCATTTCAATTGAACTCTTTCGAAATATTTGGTAAAGGACGTATACAGATAGCTACAAAATCTAACTAGTGTTTTTAGGGTAGCTAGACCTACATAGTATATTTTGGAAATAAACGAGGAAAACCCTGGAAAGAAAAAAGGGGGCCAACCAGACTACAAAGGTCACGGGTAATAATGAACTGACCGCATTTAGTTAACTGGCCATAACGAGTAAATCAAGTTTAAAAAAATATTTGGATGCATGTAATACATTTTATGATATGTAATGATAACGTTATTAAAACGCCATTCTAACACATTTTCCTACATTTAAAAGGGTTATGAAATTCCAGATGAAATCTGATACGTTGCCCATTCGCTCTTGAGCTAAATTCCCAGCGTTTTAAGGCATTTCAGGATAAACATTTTCAGTTGACATCATGCTGAGTTAGGCCTCGAACGTCGAAAAGCATTGTGTTCATGTCTAGGGCATCAGCCAAAACCATGTGGTCTAACATCTTGGTCATGTTCATAGTTTGCAATCTCAACAGAATTTCGCGAGGAGATCTGCTAAATAAACTTTCAGAAACGCTGGAATTCATGGGATTACATAAAGAATACGACAATTCCAAGGTTCATCCGGAAGCAGTTATGAGCACAGTAAGTACAAAATTATTTATCAATTTTGAAAATCTTAAAAAGAGCCCACATCTTCGATCCCAGTTCTTGAGATACTGTCAATTATATAAATGAATGAAGTAAATTGGGGGAAATAAATTAAGGGTTTATTTATGCACCCTTATAAATTGTAATTAAACTAAACGTTGGGTCAAAGTTCGGTATAATTATGCAGACTGTAATTTATATTGTTATGTATTGGAAAAAAAGAGTAATCGTGTTTTTAGAAACGAAGCTGTGTAAAGTATAAATGTAAAACTTTCATAAAAATTAACTAATTATCATAGAGCAACAATTGTTTTTTTTAAATTGTAACTCAGAGTTAAATTAATTTTATCAAGACAATAGTTTTATAACGAAAATGTGGGCCCTTTTCATTAAGAGTGCCACAGTTAGAATTTTATCTGATATAACAACCAATTAAAAAAACGTCCCCAAATGACTTAATTTATATACGTGTTTCAATTTGAGGTAACAAAACGTTATTTGCAATGTCTATTTAGAGCAATCTTATTTTTTTGGAAAATTTTGAAATAAATAGCTTGGAAAGCATGAATTTTTTTATTTATTCATTTGGTTTTTTTTTAAACAAAAACATGCTTTATTTATTGGGCAATTCATCTTCATTATAAATCCCTTTTAAAGGTAGAAATAATCCGTTACTACGGTTATCCTGCCGAAACGCACGAAGTTATAACGGAAGATGGGTATATTCTTGAAATCCATCGAATTCCAGGAAACAAATACAACAGTACCAGAAATAATCGGCCTCCAGTCTATTTGCAACACGGGATTTTATGCTCATCCGCGTCTTGGCTCATCAATGGGGCTAAAGATAGCTTGGGTACGAAAAATTGTTTCAATGTGGTATTAAGCTAGAGAATTTCGCGTTTTTGGTTTATATTGAGTATTTTTTACTACGTAGGATTTATACTTGCTGACGAATCGTACGATACCTGGTTAGGAAACCTTAGAGGTAACACTTACGGCAGAAGGCATGTATCAATGTCATCGGACAACAGCGCATTTTTCGACTACAAGTAGGTTTTTCTTTTTTCTTTCTTAATAATTTCAAAAAACATCAAAAATTAATGTCCCAACATAAACTTCAGTGGCACGTAAATACTTGAGATAATACACTTGCTAGCAAAGGAACTGGCCCACCTAAAAGCATTAAAAAATAAATGCATTTTGTTCAACAAGAAGATATCCAATGTAACATCGGAATAGCTCGATTTAAGAACAATTTTAAGCGCTTTCAAATGCACATAAATAAATTGATGAGTCATTTTAATCAAATAATACGCATTTTAAAAGAGCACTAAATTGTTTCCATAAACCATCTATTACGATTTTAATTTTGATACTTGGGTAGGAAAGTTGAATGTGGGCATATATGGGTTAATACTTAAAAACTTTACTTTTAAAAGTTAGTAAAAGTTTTACTTTTAAAGTTTTAAGGTTTTCATAGTAGCTTTAAGTAATAAAAAAGAACATTTATGTTGCAATGCATTCATTAATACATATATCCATTAGTGGAATATAACTGAACATGGTCATACATGTATATGGCCATATATATGTGGGTCCATTTGTGGCCAATTTAGGATTTATCCATATATGGATTCATCAAATGTCCATGTGTACTTTTTCTACCCGGGTATCTAGAGGTACTTGCTGGACAAAATAGATTTTTATTTCATTTAGGTGGGCCAATTTCATTGCTCGCAAGTTAGTTACTGGTACTGAATAAGTTCGTGCTCTACGCTATCAAACCGTAAAAACAAGATGACGACATTTCTAATCCACCTAAATTCCCGTTGTTGTTTTGGTAAATTCCCGTTGTAGTTTTGGTAAATTGCCGTTGTCGTTTTGGTAAATTCGGCATTTAGCTTTAACCTCGATGTGTCTTTAATGACCTGTTTATCTAAGCTGAACTATTGTTGGGCCACAATGCCACTGTCTTTATGATAATTTGATATCCTGACCAAGCATCATGACATCAACTCTTTCATGCTCAACCACGATTATGCAATGGCAGCAATTTATGTAAAACAATTTTTGTTTCGTATCAAATACCAGTCTGGACCACCACGCTCTCTTGGACCTTCCTGCCATAATCGATTACATCCTCAAAACCACCGGTAGCGAACAATTAACGTACATTGGGCACTCCTTAGGATCAACCATTGGCGTGTTTTTACTGGCTGGAAAGCCAGCGTACAACGAAAAGGTAAATAAATCTGTGATTTACTGTCATTAATCGATATAAAGTTATACACTTACGAGCAAACAAGCTGCCCCACCTACATGGACCAGTTTCTTTGTTCACAAGTTAGTTGTAATGAAAAACGTTAAATGACATGCAATGGACTTGATTTAAAAATTTAGAAGTCAACATGTTACATTAAAAACTACAACCTTTAATTATTTTGCATGAAATGCAGATGCTATAAGTGTCCATTATTTTAATGCCTTCCGAACTAATAATTGGCTAAAAAATGATAGCTTGGCTATACTGACTGATTTCATTTAATTGCAGATCAACCACGTTATATATTTGGCCCCAGTTATTTATTCGAAATATTTAAAAAATCCATTGCGCATCATCGCCACCAATACCGAGCAAATTGTAGTAAGTGACGGAATTAAATATTATTAAAACACTAATTAAATGCTTGCTCATGTAAGCAAATGACAAGTAACGCCATCAAGCAATACAATACTTATTTTAGCATGCTCATTTTTAAACTTTTATTTCAGGAATGGTACAGCGTGTTCGGAACGAAAGCAATACCCCCATTTCCTGATTTTCTTAGGGGATTATTTAACTCTATTTGCACGAATTATCCTGGTGCCATACTTTGTGAATTCATTATCAAATCACTTAATGGATATAACGATAAGCTATTTGATCAGGTAATCATCATCCATATTTCCAGCATAATAAATAAATTGAGTGATGAAAAATTAAAATCCTGCTGAAATCACCCATTGTTTTTTTTTTGGTATTTTTACCCAAACAGAAACGCGCTCATGTGTTAGTGGCAACTTTAATGGGTGGCACATCCTTGGATATCATAATCCATTACGTCCAGGTATAACTGCTAAATTCACCAATAAAATAATTACAGCACTGTTTTTTTATAATATTTTAATTAAATTAAATATTTTAGATTCACTACACAAAAGGCCCTTCTCGCTTTGATTACGGAGCGCAGTTAAATTTGCAAAAATATGGACAGGCAAGTATTAGATTATAAATCAACTTTTTAAAAAAATATTCCTTGCTTTTTCTCAAGGTTACGGAATTTGTTATGTTTGCTACAATTAAACAGATACATACCTCGCGTGTGGTATTTTGTTATCATTGAATTAATTAAAAATAATAACGTATTTTAATGTATCTGTAATGGCATCTGCATATCTTTACTATCATAATTTGCATCAGGCATATATTTCTAAATCTTACAATATCTTATCTAAATTTAAGATTTTGCAGAAATTTTATCAACTTGTATTTCGTTTTAGATAAAACCACCAGTTTATGATTGTTCTAAAATATCCACTAAAACGTCCGTTTTTTACGGTTACATGGATCTTTTCACGGACCCCAGGGATATCGAAAGTTTGACAAAGCAACTTAAAAACGCACAAATTGTTGAAGAGGTGGCCTACGACACGTGGGCTCATGCGGATTTCGTTTCGTCCGTCGATGCAAGGATACATTTTTACGAAAGACTTCTTCAAGTGATGAAACAGTTCCAGTGATATTTAGAAGGACCTCATCTTATCATAATATCTGCGCCTTCACCATTTTCTCAATGCTACCTCATTTCGAATTTAAGTTATTGCTGCTTTATCGAGTTTACAGCAGATTTTAACCATCGATGTCAGGAAGCACTCTTACAGGGTTCCTCCAGAAATAATATTTCCAACTTCCTTGACTATTACCTGGCTTTTCCAGTTTTTGAACAAAGTTCCGCATGACTTTTTTCAAAATAAATCACTATTCCTTGACTTTTCTATGCCTTTCAAAATTCCCTGACAATTCCAGGTTCACCGTGTTTTCCAGGTCTAGGGGTACACTGCTGTACAAAAAATACTGTATATCGTTTTTAAGCCTTTTCCGTGTATTTTTTTCAACACAAGTATGTCGTTTAATGTGTACTGTATATAAAATAAGAATCAAAAATGAACCTCACCTTATCAACCGCTGTAATTCATGGCATAAATTATTGCCGATACTGGATTTAAAGATGGCTGACGTTCGATTATGGAACGAACATTTTGATGGTCGTGTTTCAAATTGACCTACATTAAAAATCGTACAATTGAATTTTTTGCTCCACGAACGATTAATGATGAATCAACAGGATTTGCCACATTATCAATAAATTACTGTACACTTACCAAATCACTCCGAATGTTAAAATTCCGACAGCAATTAACCTTCGCCATGTTCCATCTGATTCTGTTCTACTGTTATACAAGTAACCATGGCAACCAGATTATGGGGGATTATGGGGAAAGGGCCATCCTAAAAGGTTGTCTCGCATTTGTCCACCAACATGCATATGTATGTGCACAAAACTACCAGTACTGAAAAATACATGTACTCACTTTCCATCCATTTTTAAATTCACGAACATAATTTTATTCCCTGAAAGGCCCACTCAATAACAGCGGCAATATTTATAACGCAGTGGCGCCTACCATTGTCTATTTCATTGGCTTATCAAATTAGTATTATGCATGGACACTATTACTGTTACTCCTTTAAATACATCGAAAATAAACTGGATTAACAGCAGCGAGATGTTTTACCACGAAACGACGCCATAAAACTTGATGGTATCCATTGACTAGAGCAAGATTTTAAATAGACATATATATTACATTGAGTGTATATCACAAAGGGGCATCAGCTGGTAAACACTTAGAAAATGAAACTGGTAAAATCAAGAGGTATGCTAAACGAAACGATATAGGGTGTACACTTTGCATAAATTAATACTCATTAATTCGACTTGCATAATTAGAGAGACAAGAACAAATTTGGATACCGGAATCTGTAAAAACGACCAATTACCGATATTATGAAATTACCCAGCATGCAGCGAACAGTTAGGACAGAGCATGTATCAGACACGAAATTAACTTAAATCCCTGCAAACGTATAACTTATGATTTAATCGATACGAGTTTAGCCATTGTTTCAATCTTAATTTCGTGTTTATCCTTGCTACGAAATGTGTTTCTCCAAAATGTTCAACAATACCTTCACACAAAATACAAAAGCTGAGATGTTACTATCAACCAAAATACGTTGTTACTTAATATTAATAATTCGTGTATTTGTAAAAACGAAATTTATAATCATGTATTTTAGGTGTTTACTTAGCGGAAATTCGTTCTAATTTTAAGTAAAATACGTTATATTGATCCATAAGGTTTTTGTTTGTTTGCTGAAGCCCGATTACTCTTCTAAAAATTATTTCAATTTTTTTCAAACTTTTAAGCAGCTGCAGTTAATTAACACAGTGGGCTATACATGTTACTTTATTGTTAATATGTGCAATATTGTGTTTTCTGAAGCTTAATTGATCACACACTGATGCTTTTAAATGAAATAAACAAAAACATGACTACACTGTGTGCATATATAGAAATAAAATCTTTGCTTAGGAATCGTAAATACTTTGTAAACTAGTGAACAACGTTTTTTCACAGAAACTTAATATCAAATGTGCAATGGTACTATCTTTTAAATTATTTCGAAATCCCTCTTCAACTCAAACCTATGTAGACTGAGATCTCATAAATGAGAACTATATGATTATAAAAGCTCTGAATTAATGCTTATTTTAGTTGAGACACATAGTTTATGAGGATATTATACCAATTTAACAGGACTGTGATCGGCTATTTCTACTAATTAGCTATGTACAAAATTAAATAGTGATGAATCAAAATTATAAATTAAAATCAAAACGATGCCGTGTTAATTAATATTTCAGGAAATATGACTAGGACGTAAGGCTCGGCAACTAGATTATGTTTGCGTCAATATTAATAGCCAGCATTCTCAATGGTGCTGGGTGTAATTTACATACAAAATGGCTGCTTTCTGAAGATTAAATGTTGATGTAATACCATCCAAAATTCATTTCAAGAAGCACGCAAAATTTTTGGAGGTTTAGCTGCTATGGACTTCCAAATTTTGAACGAAATTTAGTCCAGTAACGTGATCATGCATTATTGACAGGAATTACTGGTCATATACAGTAAGTGTCCATGACGGATCTAGTCAAGCAACAGGTGGTCAAAATTATCCATATGTTTACATTATTTTCTCTGGAATCGTTATTTTTCTTGTAATTGCAAAGTTTCGCATTTACTGCTATCATAATCAATAAATAAGGAACGACATGAAACGATATTTGAAAAAATGAAAAGCATAATATTACGGACGAACGAATTACCTCACATGGGTAAAAACTTAAATTTTGGCGAATAAATAATTCCTTTGTTGAAACAGGAATGCATTGCGTGTACATGTACTGGCTTTTAAAATAAATTAATCTAGGGGTTAGAGTGCGTCCACTGCAGCTGCATGAGAGAAAAAGAGTTGAATAACAACGATGAAAGCAAACAGATTGCATATTCGCTACCCATTCATAATCGACAAGAGTTTAAAACTTGGAAGACGGCTTCAATAGTAATTAAATTCATATTCAGGCAATGCTGAAATTATTTAGTAAAACGTGCATTGGTGGGTGGTGCAAGAGAGGGAGTGACCAGGGTGTGCGAGGAAGGTCCACAGGTGGCACAGGAAGAAACAAACATCAGACATTCGACGGATACTGAAATTAAAACAAAACAATTAAAAAGTGAGCAAAAACGAGAGACGGAAAAAGTGCACGCAAAATCAGGAAATAACATGTGCAAAAACGGAAGTAAAAATATCAGCATGCGGAATAGTTTTCTGGTGTTCCCTATCAAGTTGATGCTTGGCTTAACCGGAACATATTTAAAAATTCAGTCTTATGATATCTTGTTTTTTTCTCTTGTACTGAATAAATGTTTACTAAATAAATGTGCCAAAAGCTACAACATTGATAAAATCGCAGGTGTGAAATACTAATATAAATAAATAAATATCGTTTTGATCCCAATGTGGCCAATGTACAAACTAGCTATAAATAAGTTTGAATAGCATAAAACCATAAAATAATAAAGAAATAGATTCAATTTTTCCACGCAAATTTGGACAAAACTACGACTGAGACCTCATTTTTTTAGGACTCACAGATCTCACCGCAGCTAATGTACAAGCATTTTTTTTCATATTTTAAAAGAAAGTTTAGTCAAGTGTGAATGGCATGAAATCATAAAACCATCCATTAAATGTTTATACAGTATAATAAAGGGATGCATTAATTTTTTTGTCACAAAATTTGGACAAATTTCTAGCATTTCTAGATGTGATCTGCTCAACTTGACAATCTCCGTTTTCTGGGGAAGAAAAAAAACTGGTTGCACATTTTGGATTATAAAGAAGTTCAACACAAATGCACGTTGCTAATTTATCAGCAGACCTTATCAGGGACCTAAACGAAAATCTCAAAACGTATTTCTAATAACTTATGACTAGCATTTATCGCTCTCGATCTATATACACATATTTCATACACGAATACTCAGCCACTTGAGAAAGAGATGCTTTTCATGCACGAATTTTTCATGAATTTGCAGCCGTTTGATTTTTATAAGTACTAGACCTAGTTGCAAAACGTACTGCAATCGGCTCGCTCTTCTTCCTCATCGAATTATGTACAAACCAGATAAGAAATTTGCATCTGAGGAACTACGTTGTATTCTTCGAAATCGAATGTCCGATGCCGCTAGCTTCGATCTCCGCAAACTTAAACACGTTTTCGTCTTAGTGTAAAATACAAATTATCCTTTCTCAAAATACCACAATTTCAGCACTACGGTATCGTACTACGAGGAGAAACCTGGAATTGATCATCGCTCCATCACTTTCTGGACTTTTGCATAACAGAACTTTGGTGCACGGGTGGTTCTTGAACACGTCATCTCCTTGGATTCTAAAAATCCTTGTCCCATGGCGAACAAATCGTGCTCCGCTGCTTTCGCCACTGACTGATCAAATAATACGCAATGTCTTCAGAGACAGTACTTTCAGCAGTCTTGCATAATGCATCAAGTGCTAGTTCTTGCACATCATACCTGTCAATGCTTTCGCGGTCATTCGAGTGAAGGAACAAAATTTACTCCTAAACTGAATACACTCATACCTCATTTTACGGTCTACATAGGTTCGTGGAAAGCTGGCTGGAAAGCAAAATGCTGTACAACGAAGCATGTTTTCACATGCAATTCTATATAAATTACACAGGATACGTTCCAAATCTCATTAAAAAAATGTGAAAATCACTCAAGTTGTTGGCTAAACATGTATAAAATTAAATTTTTAATTAATTTCAAACTACTGTTTCATTATATAGTTATCTGAAATTGAAGACTGAAAATGCTAAAAGACTTAAATAGACTAAAAATTTTGAATAGTCTGAATATTCGCATGACACCATTGCTGTCACTTGCCTTAGCTAGTGAGCTCTCAAATGACAAATTCACTTTTCCCAGCATAAAAATCATCAAGTTTCAGTAGCTCATCCCTATGAAACAAGATGTTTATGGTTACACCATAAAAATATGAAAAACGAACGTGACCATTGGAGATTCTAGTGACTTATTCCTCAAAGACCGATGCACTTTCACGCATTTGTGTCAGAAAATACCAGGTTTCATTAGTTTTGGCCGCATAACGAAACATACCAGAACGTAAAATGAAAAACGGATATAAACCAGAAAGGCCGTTACGTCTACAAGCAATATGAAGAACGGCCGTATAACGAGGCATGCGTGTACAGTTAGTAGAAGTTCCCAGAGTTGCATAAATGCACCGAGCATGGACACATCGGTCTTTGTCGCTCTTCGGAGAGCATCGAATGTGGCGAAAGCATTTTCTCAACGGTTTTTCAGCAGTGTCTTCAAAGGCGAATTACTGGAAGTACCAACGTCTGCTATCCAGGCTAATCTATAGAATGTCAGCCAGGGTACCCCTCAGGGATGAGCAGTTGTTTCTGTCCATGGTACTAGTGTGCCGTTAGCGGTAGAGTTGCCGTAGGATGCCGTAGAGTTATCGGTGTCCGTAAGAGGATCTGCTTCGGTGGCCTTCATCGTCGACATCTTCGGCGTGGAAGCCAGGGCGTTGGTGGAGTGAGGACTACCCCTGGTGGTCGCCGAATTGGGCTTGGGACCGACCTCCGAAGAGTACGGTGAGAATGGGGTGGACTCGTTGGTCAGGACGACCACCTCGGTGATGGTGACGTTGTAGTCGTAGCTGGTATCGCTATCGGTAGCATTGCTTTTCAAGACAACACTGCTCGCATTGGTAGCGTAATACTCGTACGTAATGCCAGTCGCATTTTCCGTATCGTTACTCAAACCCAGGTCCTTAGAAACGTCCGAGTAAGGGACACCAGAGACACGGTTACGTACCTGTAGGTCACTCCCTGAATTGTCCATGCTCGGAGGAGTAGTTGTGACATTAGAGGCACAAGAAGTGCTAAAAGTGCAACAGAGATGTCCGTTCTGAGAACGAAGAAAAGAGAGAAAAACAACTCATTAACATCTTGTCAGATGTAATCGGCCCTATTACTTCTAAGGTGGATGTTGTCGTCAGAATCCTACGTGTTTTCACTTTTTTTAAATTCAATTCAACTCAGTATTCTACTGTCAGCAAAGATTTGCCCCGTGGTAGGAGGGTATAATCCATTAATCCATGTTGTTTTTCTTTTTTTAATTATTCAACTTGATGGTCACCATCATCATTGCCAAACTGAATTTCTGGTTAGCTTAAAGCTATCCTTTGGAAGAGAGGTGAATTACAATATTTACAGTATAGCTAAATTCATTCTATGAGCAGTTACCAGACACACATTATGCCACGATAACATTTTAGAAAATTGTGAACACTAATTTTTTATGCATATTAAGATGGAATCATTATCGTCATTTGCATGAGAAAATAAAATAAGACTCCAGCTGATTAAATAAATTAAGGATAAAATCCAGCTATGACAGGTGCAAATATAAACGTTTTTTTTACCCAATACCCTTGTATTGTACGGCTACAAACTGTTTTCGCATAAATTAGGTTTTAGGAAAAGCTCTTCATGGGTTAAAAGGCCACACAAAATAAAATTGACTGAACATCCAACTTAGAGAAAATGACTTATTTATCATGTTTTTGGGGAATACCGAATAAAAAAGATTGACATTACTGCAATTAGGAATTTGCTTCCTTTCTGAATTGTCTATTAAATATATGCCATTAACCTTTGTAACCTTAATGTCTAATTTGGAGATTTAAATATTAATTTGAAACTTAATTTAAAGTTAATTTAAAATGTTTTACTTACCATGATAATAGCTTTGTTTTTATCATTTCGATGATTGTATCATTAATTTGGTAACTATTTCATTTGATTTTAACGTGCAGCATTGAAATGTTGACGTTAAATATCGATTTTTGATGGAATAGGAAAACAATAATTGTGCAACATATCTTCTAGTGTTATTTTAAGATTAAATTAAGGGTGCTGCAAACTCTTAGAAATGTTAAACAATATCGATAAAACAGCATGCAAAATGTGCTTCAAGGTTTGCTGAGGTAAGTTTAAATTACTAAACAATGTTCACTATTAAAGGAACGTGTATAAATCACATTCATTTTTAAATGCCAAATAAAAAAACAAATAAATAAAAATCATTCCTAAGTGATTAACTATAGAAGTTGTTGATGCAAGGAGGAATACTTGACTATTTTTGCTAAACCAAGTGAGTGTTGCAGGGTTTATCAAATGGTGTTTCTAGTAATGATACAAAGTTTCAATTTATATTGACCTGACTTATATTTCAGTTAAAATCTGTCAAATTGTAAAAAAACAATTTACGGCGTTTTAAACCAATCGGGTATTTTAACAAATCCATATTTGCAGTTATATCGGTGTTATTTACGAAGATATTCCCCAAAAATATACAAGATATATTTTCCAACAGGTGGGCGGAAACACTGAAAATTGAGATCGTCCCCAGACTTGCACCTGAAGAAAAGAATCAAGATGTAGTGGTCAGCAAAGCAGCTTCAAGAAGCAAATTAGAGTTGTTATTAGAGTTGTTACATTTCATTTTGGTTTCTTAAAATAAACAATTTTTTCCCGAATTTATATTTAGCCCAATTTTAAAACCGTTTATGTCAGGACCCCATGAAAATATTTTCAGTTCCTTCAAGGCCATATTGAAAGTCAAAAACTGAACGTCATAAGTTAAATATTCACAATAACCAAGTTTGTTCGATGGGTCAATCTGGCGCTAACAATTAGCGTCAATTTTTAGGTACCATTTTAAAATACTCAACATAACTTTTAATTTTTATTAGTTTGTGTTTAAAATATATTAAATTTCTTATTTCCACGGCCAATGTAACAACCCCATCATGAAACTATGAATCTGTCTTCGAGGCCGTTAAGAGGATCATAAAACTAATAACCGCAAGGAATAAAATTGTGAAAATAGCTATTGGTATAAATTAATTAGATATATTGATTTTTAATTATTCATTATATATGATTATAATTTATGCATGTATATATACAGGTATATTTATATTACTAAATGAGGGTTTTCTTCAAGATATTATTCTGCATTTCACAAAATCTATAGAAATAAAGGATGTGGTATATAATCAATAACCATCATACATATGTAGATGTATAATTAATAATTCATTAGCAATTAATAGTGTAATAGGATAATATATGTAATTAATCCGTTTTCTATTATTTTCCAAAACCAATGCATTAGGAAGACAATGTCCATTAACATAAAATCCATTCAGCTAGATTCGAAATTTCAACAATTGTAGTCATAAGCTTTATGGCTCACTCTATAATTTTAGGCAGGAGCATAATGTGCGGTCCCATCGGCATATAACAATGCAATAAGCAAAAAGCAGTATACCACAACATTGCAATGCAACGTGGCTCAAGAACAAAGAAATGGACAAAGGCAAGAAGGACAGGACATACAGTGAAAAGACGTGAAATGCTGCTGTTTCTGGTGCAGTGAAATGCATGCTAGAAACTGAAATGATCAAACGAAAAATAAAACCCGAGCGATGGAATTAATGCGGAACGTAACCGAGGAAGTGTGTTCCTGTCCCACCCAAACTAAGTGCCAAAATAGCCAAGAAGGCGATGCCCACCATCACCATCACCATGACCACCACCACAATTAGAACCGAATATGCCCTAAACATGGGGGATTTTGAAACAGTTGTTTTTCAATTTACCGATGGAAACGATTAGCCAGATTGCTCACCGAATGTTTGCAGTATGGAACCTGAAATATGGACGAGTATTAAAATCAGGAAACGAAATCAAAATACGAAAGTTTAGACTGAACAAACGAGAAAACTGGTGCTAACAATATATATATATCCTAGCTAAGATCAAGATTTCTAACACGATTTCAAATCTTGTTTTGTAATTTCGACATATTTCCCTCAAATTGTGCATGAAATGGGAAATCTATGAAAATATCTATAAAATCCATTTTCATTTTTTTTTTAAATTCTACCTTAATTTCTGAAGAAATAAATTCGTCAATAAATTTAATGTGGATTAAAATACTGTTTTAATTTTGTTTTAGGAAAATGAATGGCATAACAGACCATTTCACGAATGTTCATGAATTCATTACATGAATGCTTATATAGCATTCAGAATATAAAAAATGATAAAAACAACAACGAAAATAAATTTTGTGGCAATAACAAAACTGCAGTCAGAATTTTCATCCTCGCAGGTAGCGATTAGACTTCTCCCCTAAAAATTTTAATCTTCAAATAGGATGAACCATTTCCTCACTTCATTTTTGAGTGCATCTGTAATTCAAGGTGATTCTTTCACCTGAAGCGTCCCACAAATGTCTTTATTTATTAATTTACAATTTTGTGAGTGTTGGACAACAAATTTTGTGCATTCACATCGAATACGTGTTCACGCGATATTAGTAGCTTTCGCTGCAATTTAGTGAGCATTGTCAAAAAAGCAAGAAACCACCCATTAATCGATAACCGTAACAAAAACAATTAAAATAGGTTAGCTTTCATGCCACGCGATAGACTACAAACTGACTTTTGTTAAAATTAAGAAAGCATTTTCTAAGCGTTTTCTAGAAGAGTACCGATCCTTACTCGCCTCCTCCCCATTCACGTTATGAAACGATTTTTTAATATTTTTTTTGGCTAATTAATTCAACTAATCCTCTCACCTTACATTTGCAGGTGGTGCAGCGGTCGTGGCTGGTCTCCCATTGATCTCCGTTCCGGTACATTTGTCCCAAATAAGTGCATCCGACATCTTTGCCACTTTCCGTGCCATTGATTCCGTCTTCATCGTCCATGGAGCAGGGATCATCGTCGCAGCGAGGACAGCAGTCGCCGATCGTTGTTTTGGGATTGTCGCAATTAGGACGTGGACATTCGATTGGCCAACAATCGATTGATCCATACTGCAATAAATACGAGTTAATGGCCAGAGCATTTTTTTGTTCTTTCCAGGACAAAGATTCAGCCTCAGGCAGGTTAAAAGTAGGCGAGAACAAGCAGAAAGAAAAAAAAATGACGGAAAAGACGGAAGGAACAAAAGGGCCAACTACCTACCAAACATTCACAAAGTTGGCACTGATAAATCCATCTTTGACCGTTTTCAAAGACAGTATCTCGTTCCTGGTGCTGGCATCGCGTCTTTCGGTCGCAGTGCGGACAGCAGTCAAGATTGACGTCAGGTTTATTGCAATCGCAGGGATCTTTCTCGCATGAGGCAAACCCGTTCTTTTGTTATGGAACAAAGGGGAAAAGTCACGAATTTTAAGTATTAATTTTACAAACTAATTTAAGATTTGAGAAAATAGCTATTGCTTACCCTGCAAGTGCACTTTGTGCAAGTGTTGTTGTATGGCGCCCATACTGATCCATTGTGAAATTCGACTCCTTCATGAATGCAGCCTTTAACAATTAATATGTGATTAACTGAATATAATGGCGAATAGTCAGATGACACTTGTGGTTATTTAGTAAATTCCAGCTCAATGTGACTGAATTTCCATTTTGGCTGCACATTTACGGACCAAAATAACTATCCATTATTTATCGCAGTATTAAGATGGTGTAATTTCATTGCAATATTCGGTTTTATTCCAAAAAAAACGAAATATATCTCGGTACTGAGCAGCACTATAAGTGCCTATATTTGTAAAGTTAAAGAATACAAATGGAGTATTTACTGAGTGAACAACCACTGCCAGTACGACACTGGCAATGAAATCCTCCGTCTGTATTGAAGCATTTTGCCGATCCGTGACAAGTGTGGCTGCCATCTTCACACTCATCAATATCTAATAAAATTAAATAAATCAGTCGGTTTCCTATAGGCTACATTTCATTTAATAAAAAACTTATGTTTTTAGCATTAAAATAAATACCTTGACATAGCACTCCCATATTGTTATCTTGCAAGAAACTGAAATAGCCTTCTTTGCACTCGCAGTAATACCAGCCAGGAAGGTTCACGCATCTCGAATTGTGGTGACACTGATGAATACCTAAACTGCATTCATCGACGTCTGAAAATATACACATCTGTTCAGATATTCTGCTTATTAAAACACCTCTTCTTACAGGTAACAACAACAGCTTTGATTCTTTATCAAACTGCCTTGATTTTCCAGAACATTTCAAATAATAATTTCAAAATAAATTTTAAACACATAATGGCAAGAGTTCAAAACAAAATAGTAATCTAAATTCAAACAACATCACACCATCGGAATAACAGCATTGAATGACAAAAGTATCCCAAAAATTCAACTTTTCTTCGAGTCCTTTATTTTCGTACCTATTTCGCAGTTATGCCCAACGTATCCCCTGCGACATGTGCACACATCGGGTGAGGAACACTTTCCTCCGTTTAAGCATGTATCCGTGCACACAGCTGTTTAAAAAATGGAAAAAAATCATAGTTTCAAATTTACAGGTTCACGAGACTGATCTCATAACTACATATGGGATTAAATCTAAAACCATTTCTAATTGAATTAAAAGCAATGCATTAAAGACAGTTGAAATTGTTCTTACGTTTGCAATTAAATCCATCTCCTTCGTAGCCAGCCTTGCATTGGCAGTGATAGCTTCCTGCTGTGTTTGTACACACAGCATCTTTATGGCACTGGTGATCACCACTTCGACATTCATCGTGCTCTGTAAATGTTAAGTAATTCAGACTCATCAGTATCAATCCTTTGAAAATCAAATTTTCAGAACTACACAATAGATAGACTATTATTAGAAACACATTTTTCTGTCCTTTGGGGAAGTATTTTCCAAAGTAAATGTTTCATGAGTTTTTATTCACTTTTAAAAATTACATATTTTTAAGATTTTATCTATTTTCAGTCATACATGTAAAGTATAACAAATTCCCAATTTTAAACGATTATATTAATCAGATAAGCTCTGCAGATATTATCCGGATTACATGCAACGATATTTTTTGTCCGTCTCAACAGATTCTTTTGATGAATCTTCTTTCACTTCGCAAGCATTTCATATGGGATTTGTTAGAACTAAATTATCCCGATTTATTTAGATATGCAAAAAATGTTCAGGTTAATCCTATGCTGTTGAAACCAGAATTCAGCTAAGGTTTAATTGTTTATTGTTTATTTATAGTAAAAATAATTCTGCATAACAAGAAAAATTTCTGCAGAATTTTTACGAACAATTTATTTCTGCAAAATTCTAAGTACATTTTTTACATGGGGTATCTCATTTTGATTTCATTAGCAATCTCGCAGATCTGGATCTAAGCAAATAACCTGAACTGATTAAGATAAATGTTTGCCATGATAGGAAAACCTATCAATTTCGATTAAATTCGTGCTCGCATATGGTTTTCATTCAGGTATGAATGCCAATCACGTGTCAAGAAAATAATTCGTGGTCGGTTCCCTATGTCTCCATCAATTACAGCAGCATGTGGCATAACTCAGGAAAACCAATTTGAATTCTTGGGCGATTATTAACCCTCCATCTCTTCTCTCCTCAATTTATCAGTCATTCCAATTAGCCTGGGCCTATTTTTCCTGGCGTCATTAATAATCCAACATTTAGCGATGTGGCATATCCTCATTTCTTTTACGACCCAATTCAATCCCCCTTTTCTTCTCCTATTTTATCGTAAATCAAGGTACCACACCCAAAATACGACGGAAAACGATGATTACGTGAAGGACTGTCGTTTCCTTCAGACTTCAGTTTAGCAGGAGAGCATCGCGATGAGATTGATGAGAAAAATTGTGAATGATTCTAGGACAAGGCATCGTGAACGCGTAACTATGGTCTCTAAATTATTTCAAAAAATGCTGCAAAGCACTTTGAATTCATCGAAAGGCATTTCAAGTGGTAACAAAAAAAAAATTAAAAATTGTTTCCTCACCAGCGCAGTTGTAGTTGTCAACACGAGTGTAGCCAGGGTGACATTCGCAGGTGAAAGATCCCATTATGTTGACGCATTTAGTATTCCTCTGGCAGTAATGACCGTAATGACCTCCGTTCTTGGTACATTCATCGATATCTACGCCCACATTGTGTCGATTAGTAAGTGAAATACTGTACTGGGGTCTGGGTTGAAACATTATACACAGTGCACGTTATTCATTACAGAAATATTTAGCGTTTCCTTACCTTGGCACATAATACCATCCCCATCAAACCCTTTTTTGCATTGGCACAAAGATCGAGTATGCAGGTTTATGCAAGAAGCATTGACATGGCAGTTGTGACCTTGCGCGCAGTAGTCCACTCCTGAAAACGCAACAATAACTTCGATTAAAATCTGTTAATACCGGCGAACTGATGTTACTTTGACAAATTCCATGAATTTATTCAAATTTTTCCAGCCCTCTCTCCCAAGACCTCAAACGTATCAATTAAGTCCAGAAAATCGCTGAATATTTCCATAAAATGGGGTGAAAGTCAAATAATGACTGAAAGAAATGATAACTGGAATAAACTTTATTTTTTATAAACAAATTATAATTTTTTATCAACTTGTTAATGATTTTATAATTGTTGTTTTAAGACAAAATTCATGAACGAATTCTTTTTTCAATAACCGCCATCAAAAAAGTGAAATTAAATGAAGTAACAAAAGATTCTAGGGAACTTATCAAATAAAATGATTCAAAATGTTCTAAATCGTAAAACTGAACCATTTTGGTTTATCATTTAAAAATGTGCTGTTTATTTATAAACAAAAAATAAAAACGTAACGGTTTTTACTGTTCCGTGACCGCCTAAAACGGGGTTTTCTTGCAAAACAACCATGCCTTGTTGGTTGCTTAACGGTTTTTCAAATTTCTTAATTTTTTTATAAATAGACTAGAAATTTTGAAATTATAAATAAAATCTGAAACCCTGGTGGACGACTAATACTACATGGAAGAAAATAAATTTATCAATTATACTAAGGGTTTTTAGCTCAGCCTAAAACAAACAAAAAACAAACCAGTTATTATGTCGCTGTGGTATTTTATTACAAAAAGCACCCAATTTCGCGGAGCTTTTGTAATACCGTTGTATTTTATCTGTTTAACCTTATTGCGAAACGTAACAACATGTCTCGGTTTTCCCCAAAGTTTGCTATTGTTGAAGACACAATTTTCGAATTGCGTGAAATTGCGTTGGCTCAAATTCAGAAGTTACAAATTTTGCATCGAGTCCATTTGTTGAAAGCATCTACATTTTTTTTTTTAGAAAAAAACAACTGTTGATAATACTCACCAGGACAAAACTTGCAGCATTCGCCGGGCACGCTGAACTGCTCCTTCTCCGGACACGTTAATTTTGGACAATGTGGGTTCAGCGTCAAGCACTTCATACTGCCATCGTGGCACGTACATTTCAAGCACTCTCCAGGGCTTGTTTGCTCACCGTGATCGTAGAGCACTCCGCTTAAAAGGCACTTATCTAGGAAAGGTATTAGTGTTGCAGTAACAAACTGACAGCATAACGGTGGAATTGTTTTTCTCATTTGCTATTTAAATCCTTGCATGACATCATAATAATTCAAAAAATGCACCCATTGGGGAAACCAGTTCGGATAATCGCTGCTCTGCATCTTCATTACTACACGCAAGGTTAGAGGATGCAGTTTCAGATGCTATTTCATTCAGAACTGCAATGCGTGTTTGGATTTCATTAAATGGCAAACAAGCGTGCGAAATGAATATGATTTGAATAGTGGGCCCTGCGTGATCACCACAAATGTATGTCAATGCAGATTCAGGACTAACAAGCGTGATTTGGGGGTTTATTTATGCATTAAATTGCTCCCATTCTAACGATGATTCCTTTTTTTAGATTTTTGACACTTTTTATTTATTCATTTTATTTTTTCCATTGCATTATTTCACCTTATCAGAAATTTATTTTGTGTTTTGGCAAATGTGATAATATTCTACAAAGTTTTAAACGTTTGGCCACAGGAGATCGTAGCAGATGTTGAATATTATGATGCGAATAATTAATGAACACAACGGAAGAAAGTGGAAGATAACTACCTTCCAATAAAAACTTACTGAGACAAGCTGGGCAGCATTCTCCGGTTATATTTACAGGATTTTTACATTTTGCTTCTAAGCACGGTATTGGACTACATTGTATAACTCCTTGCTAGAAAAAAAAATTATAAAGTTTAAAAAAAATTCTCACAAAAAAAAGCAAAAAAGATGGTAAAGGTTTCAACTTCAAATATAAATCAAAAGCCTAAGCATAAACTTTCAAAGAAATTGAAGATATTGACGATATGCCTTGTCACTATTATACGCAAAACAAAAGAGGCTTTTTTAACACTCATATACACAATTTAAAAATAACCAGTTTATTTTTAAAAATGTGAAATCTTTTACAATCTTTACAATTTCATTCTTTTAACTGATTTTTTCATATCTACTGATTAATAAATACATCAGCATTTTAATGACGTCATCAATATCTTACATGTATTATTAGCGATGAGTGTTTAAAGGACTAACTGAATTTGAAAGAATTCAGAATGGAAAGGTGAAAACGTTTTGATAAACACCTACTCAAACGCATGGCATTTATTTGCTTTGAAATTGATTTTCTGCTTTGATATCAACATTATTACTTTTTCTCAGAATTTTTAAAACACTATAGAGTGAGGAGATTGGTTGCTTACCACACAGGAGCAGATGTCACATCCGCTTTGCCACTTGGCCCCATCATTATAGAGGGAGCCATTGCGCCTGCAACTTTTTTGGCATTCACATTCTTCCACCGCAGAAATACTATTTTCCGCTTGTCCCAGCTGTTGAAAATTACCCGGAAATATTCAAAATAAAAAGAAGAATAAAACTGTTGCCATTAATACGTATCCACTGCACATGCAATATAGCCTGTGACAACCATATACAGTACTCACTCTGTCCGTAAGCTCTTTGATGTAATTTTCTAATCGAACTACTGAAATCTGCAGCTGACGAAATTGGCCGCAAGTTGGACATTCTTGTTGGTAATATGTCAAAAAAAAGTATCAGTTTAACAATTCATTGCTTATTACTCCGTCTGAAATCAACATTCGATGTAAAAAGCGTTGATCTACCTGTGTCAAGATGTGGACATTGCATGAGATACCCATGCTCTTTTCCAACAATTTTGACGTCTTGCAAGCCTCCCTGAATGTCGAGAAAAACACGTAGAAAAATACAATATTTTATGCATGAATTACACTTCGGAATTACGCCAAACTAAAACTTATGATCAAAATTGAGCATAAGTTTAAATATGCCATTAAAAACGTGACATTCCAAATAAACGCTGTAATGTTACCAAATCAAATCAGAAATAATAGTATGAAGAGTCCAAAATACATGTACAAATAACGATTTTCACAAATTATACCAGGACCCTACTGAAAATGTTAACGCTGCATCTCTATACTACATATTGACAATGAGTGTGACCACGTCACATGCATAATTTTATTTATAGCTAAATGGAATTTGAAAGATTGGTCACATTCCCTCAATCAAAATTAATAATACAAAAACATTTCCCATTATGGAAATATAAAAAAATGGGCTATGTAAGGACATATCTGACATTCCAAACAAGTTTAGATCAGAATTGGCAGTACGTGTCCATGTCCATTCATAGCTATATAGACCCTTATAAGCCCCTATAAAATGTCCTATGTCCTTACAAACGGTATGTTCATTCTGTACATAGTTTTTCATTCTTACATATGACCATATATACAAAAAATTACATGTTTTTTTACATTTTACATATAACCATATATGTCAACATATTTACATGGCCATATACAACATACAGTATTAAATTGGCCATATCTCTATGTCCATTTGTGGAAAATACATGCATAATACATTAACTTATATCAAGGCTATAATGGTATTTATATTGGCATGTGATGCATTTGCTTAAGAAAAGAGAGCAGCAATGAGATTAATTTTTATAAAAAATTAAATATGACTGTATCTAACGTTGCCATGAACGCCGATGTCAAAATACATGCATGGCCATATACAGAATGCCCTCATACCTGGTTATATATGGCTCATGTACGGAACGTTATAGCATGTATAATCCAATTTAACTTTAATTCCACCCGGGTTGGGATGAAAGTAAACATGTGCTCCTATGAGGCGAATTGTCAATTTCTTATCGTGAATTCCGTTATTCATTTGGCTCCAATTTCTGGGAGCCTCTGAAGGGCAGGGGGTCGATATCTTATCTTCATCTGTTTCAATCACGTATTGCTCCAATTGCAAGTCACTGACTGTCTGGCAAATGGGCCTAGTGCATCGTGACATCGTCTATAAATACTTGATGTTTATGGAAATACTAGATGAAATTTACTATATGTACGTAATAGCATGCTATGGTGTCGTATCGATGCCTGTGTTGATGTCACTCGCTAAGGGTTTATGAACCTGTGTCCCTGCAGACAAGAGTTGCTAATTCATCTCCATCAAATCCGCCCAGGACATTTGTCTGCCATTTAGATTATCCCCAAGCTTCAGCATCATTTCCTCGCAATTTAGTCATCGTCAAAACGCAACTCTTGGATAAAGCTAGCTTCCTGCTGGATAAAGTTTCAAGAGGAAACGACAAAATTGAACGACTGGTGGAATTCAACGCATTTAATTTAGTGCAATTCCATGAAATACCTAAACATGCCATGGTATGCGCTTAATTGCGGCACTATATTATGTTTAGGAAGAAACTCCTGGAATTTGTTTCTGACAAATGTTGACTAGCATTATCAGTTAGAACAAACTTGGCAAATTTAAAGCATTTATTATGCGGTTCGGTCATACCATAAAACTATATATAAAATTGTTATAATCCCGCAGAACACATTCTTAAATATTGTAGAAAATTACACAGCAGATATAAATTGATTCAAGGCGAAAGGGTCGAAGGAACGAATGGGGTTATTTATGCTATAATTAGCCATCTCTGAGCCATACACTGTACAAGTTGTATATGGCCAAGTACAAGTCCATATATGGCCACACATCATGCATGCATAGGTGTTGTCATACGGGCCAACTTTAGATAACGCCTAACATGGTACAGCATACATGGTAACGTTTAGAAAATATGTGATACGGCTTTATTAAATAAAAATCATATTTGGCTGCATACTTGGCCATACATGCGCATATAAAAATGGAAATAAAAGAGTAACTTAACTTTGCTCGCATGATTTTTCAATTAACATTAATGTAAAACTATTAATTTTGAATCTAACCTGCAAATTTATTTTATTATACATGCATTATTACATTTGTCTTTCCGCAAACGACAATCTCATTGCTACCCACTTCCCTTAATCAAATATATCACATGCCATAATAAATGAAATTTTAGTTTTAATATAATTTGCCGTAATAATTTTTTATCTATGGACATAGGTTTATATAGTTTATATGGTCTGGCTGGAATTTTTTTAAATGTAAAACTTGGAAAGAAAATATAGTTTTCTCGTTGTAGTCTTTCAAAAAGTATTTCAAAAACCTGAAGAGAATATGTACTATGTAGTTTTCTCGTTCTTTCATGACGTCTTTCACAATGGGCAAAATCTGCATATTCATAGTGAAAATATGAGAAAAACTAGAGCGTGCAGAAAGCGTGTGACAGCTCATGTAGGGAAAAGCAAATTCGTCACAGTTGGCGTAATTATACATGCAGACAGCGATAAATCCAGGCTGAGTTTTACATTAAAAAGGCATGAGCCCCGATTAATTATTCAACGAGAAATAAAGTGCTCGCCTAAGAGTAATCACCTCATGGTGCATTTGCTGTCCAAGAGTACGTGCACGTATACGTTGTACATGTTTATGTATATGTATATGGTGCTATGCACGTAAGGCCAGCACTGAACACGCATTCACAGGAAGGAAAATATAAAAAAAAAGTTAGTCAATTCCTGGAAGTGACGTAGCAAATCATGAAAAGCAGCGGGGCTGAAGAGTGCGAGTGGAGTATGTGGCGTGCACTTTTGATATACCGCAATTTGTCATCAATAACCGCTCAGCACGGATATTGTTTCAAAAATCTGGACGAAAGAGGGGGTAAAAATTCCAGAAAGAACAGACTGCCTCACACTCGGGCCACTTAACACAAGACTGTTAAAATCCTAATACAGCAAACCCTCAAAATTCAGTATCCGCCTTTTCAACATTCGCTGGCCGAAAAATGTAGGAACAAGATCCGCGACCTCGACATTCGCGATTCAAGGCTGAAATAATGACGAGGAAAGAAATAATGCAATAGCGTGTTTGAAAAACGTCAAGAAATGACATCTGTTAATATTAACGTCCTCATTTGACATCATTAAAAAACTTACAGTTTGTAATATTTATAAGGGCAAGAGTCAAGTGCCCTAAAAAGTTGTTTATATTAAATTTTCTCATCAAATTACGTGAAAATTAGTCATTATAGATTAAAATAAAATGCTATTTGACATGGAAATAGTTTGTGCTTCATTCGGACGATAATTGATAATGGAGGCAGATATTCGGGAAAATAAATAGATTTTGCCATGGACGTTCTTTGATAGACTGTCCTTATTGTTCCAAAGAGCTTCAAAATACGAAAATATCTTCATGAATCCATAAAATAGATTTGAATGTATGTTTGCACCCTTAAATCCACTTAGTTATCTTTATTTCATTTGGGCCCGATCACTTATTACAACATTTGTTGAGAGACTCCCCGAGAATGTTGAGGGTTTACTGTGCTGTAGTGTCAAAAGCGATCTATTGAGTTGTGCTTGTTTAAGCAATTCACATTTGTAACGATTTGGGCTCTCATGTCATCGGAACTCGATATTTTGGCGTGTACCGCATCCACAATGTATCAAATTCCTTAGCAACATAAAAGAGTATTGATGTAGAGCGATTTGAACACAGAATACGTTACATTGACGCAATGAGTCGATCCATGGTTTAGGACATGGAAATAACTTCATGGACATAATATAGCTATCGAGGAAATACCTTCACTAGTAAGGGGCTGTCCATAAAGGGTGTTAAAGTTCGCAAAACTATGACTATCATGGACATAATAGCATAAATAACATAATTGAGACATTTTCATTTTATAAATAATAATTCAGACCCTAGTAAACAATCCATTCTGAACAGGAAAACAAATTTAGCATTCATAAAAAGTATTTGAAGCAAAAAATGTTTGCAGGTAAGCTTCCTTTTAGCTCTGCCTTAAGTATTTTTAGTTTATTGAAAGTTAAAAAGTAACCAAAGAACGTGGTTTCTAGTCAATATTAGAAATTCTTATCCTTTATAAGTATTCTATTAAAGTAAGGTCGAATGTCCTAAAATACGCCATATGTATTATGCTGGACAGCTGTATTTTGATCTAAGTTAGGCTTAATTGCGACTATTTTATATGGAAATTTAATAACAGATATTATGTAAATATGACGGCACATGTTAGGGACATCATGACATCAGATTTGATCCATTTTCCTTATCCAAATAACGCCATTTTTTCCAAATAAATGCGGTAATGTCATCTTTACCATTTCTGCTACCAGGGTCTGGACAGAGCAGGGAGTTGAAATGATCAGATAACCGAACGTGTTGTAGAGAATTTTATTGATTATGGCCAAATTTGAAATAAGAAAGGAATTCCTCGATGATGCAGTCGTTCCGCCTCATTTTTTCAAATTTTTTTTAATCAAAGACATTGGCACCTTCCAAATAATTCTGCTCGAAATTCTTTTGAAAATGTTGAGAGAAGCATACATAAAGCCTGGCGGTAAATTCTATCACTGAACAAAGCCGCCATAGATTGCAGCCAATAGTTCATTCGTAGGCAATAAAAAATATGTAATGAAAAAAAAGCAATGGCCTTACCCTAAAATGAAAATGCCTGGAATTCCTTTGTCCCAGCCATAAGGATAAATTTCTTCCAGAAAACGCACGATCCACGTCTTTTATAACCCGTTCATAAATACGGTTACAGTCCACTAAAATTGTGACATGATTGCCACTGACGGTCATCGCCAAGCGATGCCATCGGCCATCGGCTAACCGATAAGGGAATATTTCTACATAAACACTGTCTTTGTATGTATAATGAAAGCGAATTTCGTCTTTCCTGGCACTACTCTGTAGCTCCAAAAACCTGAAAGAAAAAAGAAAACGAACAACGATTAGCAAACGATTTCCTTGATGTTAAACATTAGGTACACACTCCAGCGCAATCAATGAAGGCTTTTTTTTTATAAATATTTGTTTTTCCTCTATGAATTTGGTTAGATCAACGCGTAAACTGCTTTCGAACGTTGAAAATATTGAGATCCAGAATGGAAAAACGTTCCATTTTTGCTGTGGTTTAGATTTTTCAACACTTTAAGTTAATTCTCTTCTGAATTTGATCAGGATAAATTAAGTAAAATCAAGCAAAACAAGAAGCCGAAAGTGAGTTTATCTAAACTGTGGAAACAAAACGGATTCCCAGGACTATAATTAAGGATTCTGCGAAACTGTGAGTTTTTACAACCACGGGTGGAAAAGTTAATGGGGTTATATACGCCAGAACTAACCAGGTATGAGTCCATATATGACCATACATTGACATTATCAAGCATGGCAACTTTAGATAAAGCAATATACGACTGCATACTTTGTCATATATGTCAAATATTCCATTCCAATTTGCTCACATCTTTTTAAACAAATGTAGTAAGTACCAATGTAAAAAAAATGGTAACTTTAGTATTTTATTTTTCAGGTAAAAACATATAGCGACATGTACTGTACGGCCATATCTGTAAATATGTCGTTGTATGTGGTCATATGTAAGAATGTCTTAAAGTAAAAACCATACATGTACGGATTTTGTGGATTTACATAAATAGTATATGGACATATATGGCCATAAAGGTCCACTTTTGGCCAATTTCTGGTCAAACCGTTTATGAAATAAGTCAGATATGTCCCTATATGGCCCCTACGTACTTTTCCCCCTCAGGACAACAAGATTGAAATCCATATAGCTAAGCTTAAGACAAGTGCATTTAAGTTGCAGTAGCATTTATGTTGTGGCAATGATGTTAGAATGAAATTTTTCCATTACAGATAATAAGCTCACCTGTTATTCCCCTCTGAAAATGCTATAATACTGCCGGCGTTTTTCTCCTCTTGTTGTAGCGTGGCCAGCAAAGTAAACTCATTGTTGGATGATAGTAATTTTGTCGCACGTTCGTACACGTCGTCCGACAACTTGAGATTCCTACTTTCACCTGAAAATAACGAAATCAACAGAAGAAAATCAGTCAAGTGGCAGGGATTTTGAGCTCGGAATTCTGCGAGCCCAATCCACTTTCAATTCAAAGTGCTCTCATGCCACCCGTCTCGACAATATGGTCAGCATAAGAGCCATTTGGGTCTCCCTGAAGATGTTTTGGTGGTTAAGGGGTTTGGCAGAATTGCTGACTTCTGAAGGCTGAGAAGTGCAGAAGAGAGGTATTGATCGCTTACACCAAGCATAACAGTTGAACTGCCAAACATTCTGTCTCGGTGTAGTTGTGCTAAAATGCTGGTTGAAACAGGAAGGAGACACATTTGCAGCAACATGCATAAAAAAATAAAACCCGGAAATTCCCATTGTTAATTTATCTCCATTTTACGTAATTTCATAATAACATCCTCATTAATCCAAACTTTTGGTGGCTTACCACCGAATTAATTTTTTTTAAAGAATCTAATTACGTTGCGAAGCAACGAAGATGCAAAACTTAAGTTCACTTACAGACACATGCATATTTAAAACTGTACCAATGCAAAATAAAATCCGGGGCTGAATTCATAAAACGTTATAGGGGAAAGAAGGGGTATCAAAAAATTTCATAAAATAAAATGGAAGTAAAATTTGGAAAATGGATGGAATTCCCTATTATTGCATGAATGTAACTCGATACGCCCTCTTTTAAGCAGCATCCTAACAATCCTTTGAGTTTATGACAATTTAAAGCTGCCATTTTTATCTGATGAAAATTCCTCATAAAAGTTTGAAATTTCCATGAAGTTTTTTTAAGGTGCTGTTCCTACTTTCTTCACAATTCCATGTTTTCCAGGCTGTTGGGAAACGGGAAGTTACTCGAAAAACTAAATTTAAACCCCTCAGGAATGTATGGACCACATTTGAAACAACACATTTTTTAAAATAAGGCGATTAAGATAAACCCTTACCTTGTAATAAAATAGCTGGTGAAAATGAGTGCATTCCGACATTAGTGAGGAGGCCATTGTAGGTTGTGTTGAAAATGTTTAAGCCGTCAATAAGATCGACTTGATATCTCCTTTCTATTTCTAAACCTAACACTGAAAAAGATTTAAAAAAGTCAACTTATTGGTACGAATTAATAATGAAAACGAAGAATATGCTTAACGAGCAAGATAAACAGCGCCATTTTAAAACATAAATGAAAAACGGAAAAGTATCAAGTATAATTTTAGTAAAATATACTGATTCATAAAGATATTTCATAAACTGGGCAAAAATATAAAGACATATTGGAGGTTCAACTTAATCCGTTTTTATCGATAGGTGTCATACCTGAAATTCTGAACAAATATCAAAAATGCAAATAATACATGTATATACAATGCAGTACCCAACAAATCATGGGAAATACAAATCAAGATAATACATGTCCCCTTAATGAAAATCCAGCACACACTATACTGATGAATTTTCACAAATGATGTAGTTGCAAAACCAAAATGATGAAAATTCTCAATCTGTTTTATAATTATAAGTACTCACATTTTAATCGAACAGAATATGAGGTAAGTAAAAATATGAAAGTCAACATCAATGGCATGGATCCCATTTGGCATTTATTTCATTAAATTTTCACAAAACCATGAAAAGCTTCCAACAATGTCTAGGCTTCCCTTGTGAAGAGAATGCATTTGTGATAAAAGCGAAAGCTTAACGCCATTCCAGAGTTCTCGAAGATGAACTCATTTTTGCGAAATACAAATGATTTCATACCTATAATCATGGCGAATTATGAAAGAATGTTCCACTTCCTTTCAGGATGTTGACATTCAGGGCGAGAACGGATTATCAAGATAAGAGCTCAGGATAATCATTTTAAATATATTGTGATCTGCAGTCTTATGGCCAAATAAAATATTATTTATAACCACGAACATTCTCCCAATTCCCATCTCTAATTTCTCGAAATACAGCTATAATAGTTAATATCCTAATGGTTGATGCTTAGGGCACAGTCATAAAAATGGCAAATGAACACCTATGGGTCTGGAAAATTAGATACAACCCCATTGAGGAAAGAAGAATTGATACAAATATCCATTTCATCATGATGCAATGTCACGTAATCTGTGATATGACAACAAAACATGGCTAACTATATAACTATTGACCTATGGCTAATAGTTTTAATTAAGAAGCAATATAAGTACATTATTAAAACTGCAGCAATGGCACTTGAATTTATGATGAATGTTCTCAAAATATCGGTTTAGGGATTCAAAACCAACATTATCAAATATCAAGTTTTTTGAAAAACCGGTAAATGACATGGCAGCTTGAAGGTTATATGCTTTTCACAGGATCAAGTACGACATTAGGGTAATTAATCAGAAAACCGGGTCGTATATGGGGCTCAAGTGGCCATACATGAGCCATATATGGCTAAGTATAAGGCAATATATCGCCATATATTGACATGGTCATTCATGGCTACCTTAGATAAAGCCATACATCACTGCATGCACGATCACATATAGAAAATGTGTTATATGACTTTATAAGTTAAAGCTATATATGGCTGTATATTTGGCCATTTATGTATTTGGCTCTTGTATCACATGTTAAAGTACATAATATTTCACTATAAGTTACTGTAATATATTTTCCATGCATGGACATAAAGAAATATACGACCATATCTGTAAATATGTATACATATATGGTCATATGTAAGAATGTGAAAACAAATATAGATATATATATTAAGTATATGGATATGAATGGACATTTTGGCCATGTAAGTCTATTTGTGACCAATTTCTCATCTAATCATACATTGAACATGTCATATATGCCCATATATTAACATTACAAAGGCATTTATCCACATGAATGGCCATGTATGCCTATATGAGTCCAATTGTGATCAATTTCGAATTTCACCTTACATGGGAAAATGAATATATATGTTTGTCCAAATACACTTTTTTCACCTTGGGAGAAACCAAAAGACATTTTTTGTGTGCAAAAATGTTAAATTTTATGCATAACAAGTATACGCTACAGCTTTATAGATTACAATGAATTAAATGCCAACAACTGCCAGTGCTGGTGCCAGCAAGACAGAATTTATTACAGGATTGACGTCAAAGGCTTTGGCCAGTTTAATGTCTGTCTGATACTTGATAAAATAGAAAGAAAAAAATCCCAAAGGTAAGGCAGTTTGTGAAAATCATCATTTGTCAAAATATGAAAAAACGGTTAAGAAAGCTATCAAACAGTAATAAATTGATAAATTGATCACGTTTTTCTCCAGTTGTTCAGAATTAAATTAATGCTAGGATTTTTTAAGCAAACCATATAAACAGCTAACTGGATTAATTAAAAATTATTAATAAAAACGGTAATAGGATGTTTTCTGACGTTTCGTTTCAATCATGATTATGGTATTTACAAAACATTGTAATTTATTAAAGTTATTTTTGTCCTCTCTTCAAGTAAGGACAAAACTAAAGTCACCTGGTAATGATTTACAACATGTTTGCGAGATCATCGAAATTGAATTCTCAACTCCCATGAAGTTTCCAGGTTTTTTGGGAAAAATCAACTCCTGACTTTCAAAAAAGTGTTTATAGAATAAAATGAAAACATTTACTTATGACTGATATTTTTATTTATCATTTCAAAAGTTGAAAGTGTGCTATGAAAATTAATGGAATTCCCTATTAGCTTACACATGTAAGCGTGACTTCATAATCCCTCTTTTGAGCAACATCATAAACAATTAATCGGTAGAGATTATGGCAATTTAATGCTTGCATTTTATCTGATGAAAATCTCCCTTTACTTTTGCATGAAAATTTGAAACATCCCTGATTTTTCCAGGTTTTCCAGGTCAGTGGGAACCCTGTTAGCTTTCAAAATACTCTGTAATATTGCACATGTCTGAATTATGTGATATCATACTGAGCAAATAATGATAGTAAGAGGCTAAAACTGTTGTTATTGATCTTAAACAAATACCAATATGAACTGATTTCCTTTTAACGGCTTTCGGAATCAAGAAAGAAAAATAAAAGATCTAGTAAAAGCTTTCTAATTAGCGTATTTTAACAATTACAGCTGCAACTTCAACCGTTCGTTCACAGGAAAGCATACGTGTGTCAACATTTATGCAGAAATTCGTCACTTTTTATCTCGATTATTTGAAAGTATTTCCTTACTTGGAAAACGTTGATCATAATCCAATTGCGACCAAACAATGCCATTTGGAATTTGTTCTTTGCAGAAAGCGTTACCTCCAAATGAGGGTTTTAAAAGAAGGCTGAATAATAGCAACATGGATCACATTTTGAAAACAGAGTTTTAAATTGTTTACATTACACCATCAGTTTTGCACAAGTACAAGGATCGTGATAAACAAATAACTGCACCTTGATGCAAAAAAATCAGCACATGTACTGGCAAAAAAAGAAATTTAGTATAACAATAAATTATATTTAATTAATAACAATTTTTTGTTGCAGAACAAATGCAGTCAGTACTTATCAACCATTCAACGCGATTATAGATTTCGCCGTTTATAAAAAACATAATAAATATACAAATAATACAAGCAGTATTATTCATAAATGAAAATCAGACCTTACACTATCACTACTAGTGTCATTACCTTCTTAAAATAACATTACTCATGATCTTGTAAAGTAAACTGAAATGGAATATTTGTCAGTAATAATGTGAATTTAACAAGATATTGTACGGCTGACAAGTAATGAATGAGTAATGATGGTTGGTAATGCCATATAGTAATGATCGTGTAAGACCGACTTCCTTAACGTTTTCGCGCTTTTGGAAAAATAATTCCCTGACTTTTATCAAAAATGTTTTATAGAATGAAACGAAACAAAATTTATCAATTATTGATAGTTTCATTCATTATCTAATGCCATCTAACTTCATTCTAAATCAGGGTTCACGCCTTGACTTTTCAAGGTTTTTTTAGAAACAAAAATTTGTCTGACTTTATCTAAGTAAAATTACTCAATTATTGATAACTTTATTTGTCATTTCAATAGTTAAAGGAGTGCTGTGGAAAGTAGGGAAACACCCTATTGTTGCATAAGCATGACTAGATACGCCCTCTTTTGAGCAGCATCATAAACAATCATTTTACATTATGATAATTTAAATTTCAGTTCAATTTAAGGCTGGAATTTTGTCTTATGAAAACTTCTCTGATTTTCGCATTACAATATAAAATGAAAATGTAAAACTTTCCTGATTTATCCTGCCTTTTTCAGGTTGTTCCTATTTTCCCTAAAAATGCCAGGTTTTCCATGTCAGTGAAAACTGTGGAACTGTGAAAAATCATTTGAAAACAGGAACAACTTTCTAGGTTTCATTTTAAAATATGCGTTATTATTATCCTTTAGGTAAGTGCGATTTTAATAGAAAATAATGCAATTTGGTGAATCGATAAATAGCGATGTGCGTCACATTGCTGACTTGCACAGCATCGTAAATGTGTACAAAAGATAATAAGGCACTTATGGGAGGACGATCATTTCACCTGTAATAACAATGTTGGAGGTTGTGAAAAGGGTGGTGTGCTTTACAAAATGCTTTCGTTTGATGTGTTGCGCCACAATGTGTCACAGCAAACACGTACACGTAGACGTGACGGCAAATTTCGTTAATCGATTAAAAACAGGCCTTAATTGAGCAACACAAAAAAGAGCAGACTATTTCATCGCTACAGACAGGACAGTGTCCTTTTATTGGCTGTGTGAGGCCACGTGGTCTGCATACATCAATTTATCGACAAACCCGCACAACATGTCCTTACACATTTTTAATTCAAGAACTATCGATTATTTGATTCTAAAGTCTTGCTCAAAACGCAAGCCATTGGGCGCTTGATTATAATTTTTAATCAACAATTATTTCGAATTGTTGTCCATATGCAGGTATGTGATGATTCTCACGCACGCAAACGATGATTTCGATTTGGATATTCATAATTGCATATATTGTGTATAAAATTTTAAAATATACACCAAATGCATAGAAATACAAGTACAGAAATAAATGTAAGTAGGTATTCCATCTGAAATGAAAAAATAACTTGCCTGACTTTTCCAGTTTTTTTAACAATTTCCCTGACTACCCTGACCAACGATGCAAAATTATGACACATGCAAATCGGCACATAATGTCAATATGATGACTTCCATGACATGAATTCAATTTCATGACTATTTATTCAAGTATACACCTTAGCTAGATGAGCGCAAATGAAATAATGATGTTAAATTTCATTGACAATTCCAGGTTTCCCAAGGTCTGTTACGGTATTCTATCTAGCATAAATTATCATTTTATTTAAAGTGGCAGTGAATTAAAGTTAAATTAGTAAAAAATTCATTGTAATAAATATGTCTCTGCAGAAGCAGCAGAGTCTTCAGCTTAAAGTTGAAGCGACATAAGAGGCTGAAGTGAAGCAATTATAATAAAAATAATAATACAAAATTATTTCTACGTGTATAATTAATCCTAAATAAAAGTGATTTGTGATGTCACTACCCACCGTCGCTGACATCTGGGTGGCAGACTATTTCCAAGATTTTTAACTCAGGACGTTTTAAGGATTACTTTAAATTAAATTTTAGGAATATTTTAGGATTGTTTTTCAACAGATAACACTTTTGCAATGCATTATTTTATTCCGTATTCATCTTTGTGTTTAATGTACTGCGCAAAACGAAAAATTATTCACGCGTCTATAAACTTCATCATGAATTCAATTTTTTGTGTGCTCAGGAACACAATACATTAGCTGAATTAGGACGTAGGCTATATTAGATGACCACCCCACCCACTATACGGATATAAAAAATTGGCTTCCAGACAAACACTTGTTCATACAGTCTGGTACATGGTGACTCATTTCTAAATTCGAACGTCAAATTACACGTTCATTCATTTTTGGAGATACTGGGAATCGAAGCTGATATATATACATGTATATATCAGCAGGGATAAAAATTGCTGCGCATATCGTATTTTCACAAAATGATTCTCAAGCAAAATTTTCCTTCGAACTAAAATCAATTCACAGAAAGTGTGTAAAGAAGTGCCACCTGCTCCGAGGTACCACATGACATTTTCCCAGCGTTAATGACGTGAACGCGATGAAAATCCAATAAAAGTTGATGGACGTTGTTAGTGTGGACAATTAAGAGGAAAGGATAAAGATGCGAAAGACAAACGCATTACCTGGAAAAGACTATCATCAATTTGCATGGGCGAACGTGTATCCACACGCCTATGAAATCGATTCATTTCGTCTACTTTCGATTTGGTTTTCAGGATGACATGACAGCAATTCCGCTAGACGATAACAAATTGCACGAAAGCTTTTATGGCAAATCATCTTTTATGCAAGAAGTTATTCGAGGGGGAACTGCGAAGGAAGACAAAAGTTAAGTCCTAACTTGTTCCACTAGATAATAAATGCACGCATGCCTCGCTTTACGGCCTAAATAAGTTCCTGGGTAGTTGACTGTGAAATGAAATGCTGTATAACGAAGCATGATTTACAAATGATACGTTCTAAATCTCATTTTAAAAAAAATTAGAAAATTACTTTATTTGTTAGCTAAAAATGTATAAATTGAAGTTTTATTTAATTTCAACCTAATATTCCATTACACCGTGTGCAAGAGGATGACCATTGGAGATTTTAGTGACCTAAATGCTTCCATACGCCTCAAACATCCAGGCACTTTCACGTATTTGTGTTTGAAAATATCAGGTTTCATTATCTTGGCCGTATAATGAAACATTGCAGGCAGTAAAATGACATACGGACAAAACAAAAAGGTATGAGTGTAATACTACGTTGTAGTATAACATGTGAAAAAGTACACAGCAGAGTTTTCAGTTTATTTTTGTATATTTCACTTGAACGAACCCGGTGCTAATAATGCCTGCGAGGCTTAAAGCAAGCAAATCACCAGCATTTTCTTAAGATAAATTACGTTTGTATCCGAGAAATCCAACTTTACTCTGCATCCATTAGCTCAACAAACGTTAGTCTTTTCAGGCTGTTTACCAAACCGATTTGCATTCGAGCATTATGCAAAAACGCATTTTAGCGTAATTTATTTATTCATCATACCGCATGATTTCTTAATGTTAGTTTCAAAATCTGGTGATGAAAAAATTAAATTTCTCAGGGATTAACGAACGTTTTATTTGCCAAGTTGATGAGCGTTAGTAAAGTGGACGGGGGAAAATTATTTATTACAACAACAAAGAAAACTGCAATCGATCTTCGTGGAAATTTGGCAAAAGTTTGACTTGGGTAAAAACGTTAAACAAAAAGAGGCGACATAGGCTTGGTTCAACAAATTCACCCTTGAATCAAATAAGGTATAAAACAATTAGGGATTTGGCTCATGACGCAAATATGAAAATAGGCACCCTGATGGAAAAATTAAATATTTAGTCATGTATAGAAACATTATATGGCTTATTCCATATAGGGATACCGTAGAAATTGGCCATAAATGGACTTATATGGCTATATAGGTCCATTTATTTTCATATAAGACCATTTACTGTTTATATGAGTTCATAAAATCCTTACATGTCCATACATACGTCCATATACATAAATATACATCATATATGGTCTTACATTCTTACATACATATATGTGTATTTATTTCTATACATGTATAAGACCGTATACTGCTAATAAGTTCTTAAACTCCTTACATGCCCGTACATACCCATATATACACGTCCATTTATGTACAGCCATAAATGTTTTTACATATAGGCTCATACATGGCCAGTTGTAATATTAAACACATGTTAAACTTTCCGACTCGGGAAGGGAAATAGAGAAACGATGGTCTTGATATGACTGTTAGATATGGTTTCCTATGGTGACAACGAGTTGTCTGATACAAGTTGTCTTTACACTTGCAAAAAGCATTCTTTTCAAAAATATGACCTTAAGTTAGCTATTAGAAATTCAATTGAATTGTGAACACTAGATAACCATAGAGTTTGTGAACACAGAGCTGATATGGCTATGACTTTTTTCCAATATGAACATTTTTCTCGAAGTTAATTGTCTGATGGGGTAAAAAAGGGGGTGCACCCAATTTTCAATTAAGTTGCAGTGCATGGTGTGTTGAATCAGGGCACGACATACCAAAGCTAATGAGTCGAAGATTGTTGATTTTGGTGTTTGTTGGTTGCCTAGGCAACCTAATTACAGTCGCCAAAGGGGGATATAAATGGCCCCCATTATGCCGTTCGATAGGAAATAATACATCATAAATTGGTCAGTCACATAAAAATGATAGTGGCAATATCGTGTAACCTGATTGATACTGTATACGAAAAAAAACTTTTACTGCACTTTCTTACGTACAAAAATGCCCGCTATAAGGATAACTTGTGTCCATTGTTATCCCCTTTATATTGCACAAAGACGTGATATACCAAATGAGAAAAGAAAAGAAAAGAAAAAAAGAAAACATCCGCTATTAGAAATACACTGCACACGTACTTCCATAAACGTCTAAGCAAATGAGTTTCCTGAAGATACAGTTAGACCCTACGCAATTCCACACGCAGTAATATTTTTCAATTCCGTTGTTTTTCCGTTCGAAGAAAAAATTTAAATACCACCCTGGGAAATTAAAGACCATTTTTACTCAGAAAACAGCGGCGATAAACGCGCCAAATGGTAAAACATATCGCCCTTAATAACGAGTTTATACGTCGCATTTGTTGCCAGTTATAGAGGCAAATAAAAACGAATAAATTATGAAAGATAAAACGTCCATGCACTAACACGTTCAATGAACCGTGTGCATAAAAAATGTAGATTCAATTATGTTTCATGGATTTTAATTTTAATGGCTTTTAGCATATGATGTTTTTTAAACAAAAATATCGATTTTAGTTTAGTTTTTTAAAGTTTACTTTAGATTGAAGTGTTCCGCATTTAATTGGCTTTTCAGAATGCTATAAGCACAACAGTGTATTTCAAAGTTGGCAAATGCATTGGTCTTTAAAATTGTAGGGTAAAATACACTAGCAAATAAACTGGCCAACCCAAAGAAAGTAGATATCCAATTTAAAATCGGAATAGCTCGTTTTGTAAACAATTTAAAGCACCTTCAAATAAATCTAAAATAACTAAAATTCCTCTTGAATTTCGTCTTTGGTCCAAGGTTATTAATTAAGATCAATTGTACAGAAAACGTATTGTGCTTTAAACAAATTATGCAAAACATTATCATTAAAACTCTTTAATCTCAGAAAATAATACACCCTGAAGATGTCCTAAAAATGCACATGGTTTACTGTTGTTTTAAGGATTTTAACATGCGAAAGTAATGTGGAATTTTAGTTAAATTTGCCACATTTTAAAGAGCAATACGTTATTAATAAAAATAGCTATTGCGATTTTAAATTGAATATCTACTTGCTGAACAAAATCCATTTTATAATACTTGAGACGGGCTAGTTTCCTTGATCGCAAATGTATTTTAAACAAAGTTACTGATTTTAGTTTAGTATTGCTTTTAGTTTACATAAAAAAAAATATAAAAAATGCCCTCAATTTAATTGGTTTTCAAAGCGTTGTAATAAGAACAGTGTTTTAAAATAGACATACTGTATGCGTTGGGATTGAAATTGTTAGGTAAAATTCATTTTTGGTACTTAGTTGAACCATCCAACAATTCAGTCTGGGTTAAAATAAATTACAATTTAACACATTTTCAAAGAATTTAATGAGCTGTAAGACCCCCTAAATGTAAGCTAGGTCAAGAAAGAGTGTAAAACAGAGCTTAGATCAAGTTATCAAAGTTTTAAAGATAGGAATTACTAATGAAGCATTCAATAAATTACATATTTAAAAGA
Organism: Rossiulus vilnensis; assembly: GCA_034700785.1. Lineage (NCBI taxonomy): Eukaryota > Metazoa > Arthropoda > Diplopoda > Julida > Julidae > Rossiulus > Rossiulus vilnensis. Next base: position 53,702 of record JAQIXS010000067.1, read on the forward strand.
AAAGCAAACGTAATAAATCGTCATAGTCTGGACCAGTCTATCGAATATCTTCCTTAGAATCAGCCATTATTTTATATTATTCTACAGAGCCATGCATTTTTTATATTTGATTTTATTTCGTACATAGTCTGAAAGTCAGATAAAGTCACAGAGACGCCGCCGGTTTGACGCTGAAATTTCGCTGATTTTGAGCAAAAGCAAAAATAAATTGCACTAAATCTTCAAGATCCCAGCGACCTCTAAAAACTGAGTTAAAGCCGAAATACCGCATTAACAGCGCACCATAAAACACGAGTTTTTAATAAATAAAGAGCCAGTCGATGTGTCTGACCTAAAAATCGCTCTTCATACGCTCTAATATATTGAGTGTAAACGTAGGAAAAAAACATTTATAGGGATAATAAAAACGAAATGGACCAAACTACAACATGTTATTTGCTGGAATTCCAGACAGTGCTTAACCCGGGCGCAATTAGGGTTATTCGGTTTTTGAAATCAAAAAAATGAGAAAATGTTAAAGATTCAATCCATGCAACATTTGCAAGATCATTTAAACGAATCGTCTGGTTAACATTTTCAAAAATTAAGATTCCAATTACAGCGTTCCCACCGAAATTAAATTCTCTACTTCCCAAAATTTTCCAGATTTGTTAGAAACATTTCCATAACTTAATAAAAAAATGTTGATAGAATAAAATGTAAACAACCAATTACTAATGTTTTTATTTATTATTTCAAAGTTGAAAGAGTACAATGGAAAATAAGGGAATTCCTTATTATTGTATACGTGTGACTAGATACTCCCACTTTTGAGCAGTATCATAAACCATTTGATATAATGGCAATTTAAGGCTTACATTTTATATGATAAAAATTCCCTGACTTTACAATTAATGAATTGAGATTATGGCAATTTAAAGTCTTCATTTAATCTAGTTAAAAATGTCCCTTACTAATCCTTATTGTTCCTACATCCCTGACAATTCCAGGTTTCCCATGTCAGTGAAAACCCTGAATTAGATTCCTATATTCTTTTATAAGTATTATGTGAAATTATACAAACATGAAACCTGCATTAATTTCGCAACATAAATCACCAATCATGATTCAGGGCCTCACTTCAATCACTTCGAAAAATTAATAAAGTAAACTGAAAATAGTTGGCATTTATGGCATGCCTCAGCAGTCCAACAGTAGATTCACGCGTGCCAAAACACACCAGGGGTCGCTTTTTCTGCTTGAAACCGGAAATTACCTACCGGATGCACTTTGCGCTTTTTCAAAAGGGGTTTTAAATTCGCCCCCTATAAAGTGTCAACTTTATCATACAATAATGCAATGCATGTTTGCCTCACTTCGAGGAAAACATGCATTGCTGGAAAAAAAACATTTGTCCTACATTTTCCTTAACCTACCTATCTATGCTTGCGTGCCAAAAAACTGGACCTTGATCAACTCAACTCTTTCAAAAAAAACAAAAAAGAGTTGCAGAAAATCAATGGTTTGGCACTGGTCATCAAAGGCTAGACGAGATAACAAGGGAGAAGTAACCAATCAGCTCCAAACAAAACGAAAAACTAAAAAAAGCAAAATTTCAGGTATTTTCAACAATTTCTCTTTTAAATCCTAGATAACTCCTCATATAGAATTCAAGTTCCCAAAAAAGATCCCAAGTTTAACAAGACTATATACAACTACGAAGGATATGTTCCTACTTGTTGACTAAAAATGTATACATTTAAATTACATTTAATATCAAACTAATATTTCATTACATACAAAGCTACATTTAAAGAAGCTAAACGAAACAGAAATAAAAATACTTTTAACACAAATTTTGAAAAGTTTGAAGATTATCATGATATCATTGCTGTCACCGGTATTAGCTGAAGTTAGCTAGCCAGCAGAAAAATCAAGTTTGAGTTGCTTTTCTCTATGAAACAGGATGTTCAGGGTTACACCATTAATGATCATTGGAGAATGACCATTGGAGATTCTAGTGACCTAAATGCTTCCTTACGTCTCCATACCCATGCACCTTTACGTACATTATTTGTGTTAGAAAATATCAGGCTGAAATATTTTGGCGTATAATGAAGCATGGACATTTGAAAAAAATTCAAATATAAATCGTTATATTTATTTGAAAAAAAGACTGATTATCACAAGCAAATGAAATTTGGACAACGAGTCTTGTCAACCACACAGCCTAACTGTATCAGATATAATGACTCCAAAAATCAGCTCAGTTAATTAACTTTCTGTACTTAATGAAACTGAATAGAGAGCCGGGAGCAATTTGTCTTTCATGTCAGTTATTGATTGGGGAAATTACTCTAACGCTTCCGGAAGAGAACTGGAGCGTATCCCTTCCTCTAATAAGGACATACTGTCGAAAACTGCGCGTCTTTTACAGTGGCAGTAATAGGCAAATTATCATACGTTTTCAACAAATGCATCCTATAGAAACTTCTAAAAAATGCCAACAAGTTCATCATTTTCGAACTTGTCAAAAAATGTCGGAAAAATTAAAACTTCATCCAGACCACTAATTATCAGATCTGATATTAATGCTTTTATTATTTTATTATTTCAATTATTTTTTGTTATTATTATTATTAATTTTAATAACTTTAAATGTCATTCAACAATACTAATGTTAACCTGAAACGTTTTTATCTAGTCGACAAAATAATGTAAAATATGAAAAATTAAATTATTCACCCTCATTTTTATTTCAAGACTTAACAAAGTTATATAATTTATTATGTTATTTGGCTACATTGTGCTGAAGATATATTTACATTACGTGTAGCTGATAATTAAAATGCTTGGTTCTTGTTATGAGGAATGTTTTAGGTCAGATCTGAGTGGCGTACACTATCTATTTAAAAAACAATTAAAATTAGACATAACAATATGTCAACAACATACGCAATAAATTAACGTAAATATTAATCTAAATCATGAAAAAATATTGCATTCCTGTAGAAGAGGTATCTACATGCATACTATCAGGTTATAAAATACAGCAGAATTATATATTATAAAAATCAAGCATTTTTCCAATGATGGCCTTCATCTCAAAGATAGTATTTTTTAATTCAATATTTTTTTCTTTCGGATGCCAAGGCGCTGATGGCTGTTATCTAAGGTTTATCGTTCACAAGAAAGTCAAAAACTGGGAGTGTGAAAACGTGATTTTGCAAGTTATTATGGAGTCGAAGGGCGATATAAAGTTAATCGGCTTATTTCAAACATGAAAAGCAGTGGAGATGAATGGCTCAAAGTGCTTCGATGCATAAACCTCCTCGAATTATAGTCCAGATTATTGCCGAAAATTAATTTTAGTAGAGGGTAAACTCATTAGTTTTGTTTTTCACTTTTTGACTTGAGGCAAATGTTGCCAAAGATAAGAGACACCTAGAGAGCACTGCTGCGTGCATTGCGAAAGAAGCATTAATCCGATATTAATTAATTAATCAAACATTTCGTTTCTCTCAAAAAGAAGCCGCGAGGCTGCGCTGGATATCTTATAAAGCGAAATTTTAAAAGGTTCAATTGATTAATTACGGTGTCTGCTTAATTAACGCTTTGCAGTTTTAACGAAGCAGCAACAGCAGAAGAAATACAACCACAAAACACTGTACCGTACAATGTGTACATTTATGCATGACCAATTTACTTGACTTAAGTCATGAGTTCATTAACATGTGTTTAAAATATTGGCTTTTTTGATTAATGACTTTTCTTATGACATTTGAATACTTTTTAACAAAATTAGAAATTTAAGATTGGCGTATCTTTACTGCAATTATTTCTAATCAGTTGTTAAACTTACCCAGGTGGAAAATTTGAATTTAGCCATATCATAATAATAATAATAACTTCATTCCGGTCGGAAAAGGAATATATCGCAAACATATTTCTGAAGTTAGTTAATTTTTTTCAGTTTCGTTGTGCTAAATTTCATTCTACGAAAAGCTCTGGCCGCATTTTAATGATTTCTAAATTGCTTTTCGTCTAGACGTGTTTGCGTGCTTCGTAGACAATATGCAAGCTCACCAACAGTTATGGGCACAAATGAACGATCAATGAGAAAAACGCAATTAAACTGATTCATATAAATAGTTGGACACGTGTTATGGGACATCATGGCGGCCACAAGGTGCGGATCAACGTCATATCAATATCTACGGTGGCCATGTTAGTTCCACAGCACGCGCGATGCGAAACTGTCGCCAGGAGGCGCTAGTGTGAGCGAATAAGAGTTTTGGGATTTAAATGGCGGCAGAATTCGATTCGAGGCTAGAAAACCGGAAGGAAGCGATTCCTAATCTTCGATTTAGAAAGGACATTCTAGAATTTTAACTATCTTTTGCTTTCATTGCAAAAATAACGCAAATTATTCATGACGTTCAGACACTGCGTAAAAAGCTGTCAAAATAAAAATAAAAATCAGGGATTTACAGCGTCACAAGCCTGGGCCGACCTTCGGTGTAAGCAGCAATTTGCGAAATGAGCAAAAAAAGTTTTTTTTCCCCTCCAAACGAAAAACATCGTAAGAACTTCTTTTCGAATACAACCCATCGTGTACTAGCTTATTATCATATCTTCTTCATCACATGTAAAATACGATATCATCTTACATGCAAATTTCAAGCGCATGCACAACGATGTCTTACTAAAACCGAGAGCTTCAGTGTGGATATTTTTGAATTATGTAGCCAGCTAAAGAACGATTCAAAAAGTATCAATTACGAAAATTATTTTGGAATAAAAAAATCGTTTAAAGTTGTCTTTGTCACATCTTAGGAAAATAAATTAAAAGTATAATGTGTTTCGTTTCGCTAAATTTCGTCAATGAAAAAAATGTCCATTTCAGTCCTCTCCCTTAAAATCGTCTGAATTAAAATGCAATGCGGGGACGTCAATCAGTCAATAGATATGGAACTGGAGCAGACAGCTATGGATAAATAGATACATGTATCAATGAGATATAGAAAGGTGAGATCAGGCCCTAACCGCCAGATGTTTTCGCAAATGTAGCCTATATGAAGACTGAATACTAGAGCGATTATGAAAAAGTGTGGCTGCAAAATGGTAAGGATCCCTAGACTCCCCAGCGGTCTCTAAAGGCCAGATGCAATGTGGTCCTAAAACCAGTATGTAAGGGTGATGCTAATTATGCTAGACTTCACAACAACATATGTCACAGAGGGGTTGCATTGCGCTTCATTTAACCCTACATTCAATTTGGGCTCACTGCTGATTTTGGTGCCATTAAATTGCGAAGATACTACTTCAAGTCTTTGTCGCTTGAATCAATTAGCATATTTTCTTTAATTTAATTCAATGAATCCACATACCCCATTTATTAAGTGGTTAGCACCGGTCGCTGTGTATGCAAACACAGTGACCGTATATTTTGTGGCAGTCCTGTATAAAGCCCACTAATTTATAGAACAGGGGTCGTCCACAAAAAACGTACATCAAGAGAATTTCTAATCACCCTCTAGGCTATTCTCCTACGAAATTCAAGGGTAATTTTAGTCAATTCAAGTGCATTTGAAAGTACTTTAAATTGTTTACAAAACGATCTATTACGATTTTAATTTGGATACATACTTGCATGGTTTTTCGTGTAATTTCTTCCACACACAAAAAATAATAAAGTGGGTCATTCGAAAAACATGAACCAGTGCTAAAGTGAGGTTCGTTGACTAACTCATTGATTCGCTCTTAGCATAAAAATCAAGATCAATGTGATGCGAAGTGTTCTTGCTAAAATAGTCAAATTTTGCATTAACATTGTCTTGCATTTTTCAATGTGCAAAAAATAACTGATGTCCATTTGGAGGCAGAGTTAAGATGTGTACAGAGTTCATACATTGAGCCAAACGTTTATTCGTTTTGTGAATTAAAATTTATGCCAGATTTCGAGTTAAATTTTCTATATTTTTTAATATTCACTTCTTTACATGCTTGCTTGTTTTGAATAAATTTGTTCAAATTGCAATCGTCTTATTTAAATGAAAAATGTCCGATTAAGCCAGCTAATTTATTAATTTATCCATGGTGTGGTGAATTTGACTTTTCATTCGCCACACTAGTGACTGCTTTGAAAAATAGGCTGCCCACCCCTGCTCTAGGTGGACCAGTTTCTTTGCTCGCAAGTGTAGATCATTAACACTTGGTCCTTTATGGACGGCCCCTTACGGTCACTTGACATTAGACAATGTCAATCTGGACGTTATACTGCACAAGGGTAATGTGGCATAAACGAATGTACGTAAATGTCCTGGTAGAGACGTCTACGTCTCCTTCGGTGTTTGCAGCTCGTAAAAATGCATTTTGGGGGAAGAAAATTGTGCAGCATTTTACGAACGCGTAATATATATATATAAATATTTTTTTGGTTTTTTTTTTTGCTTAGACTGAGGCTGAGGCCATGCACTACATCCGAGCGAGTTGAGTTGCAATCGTTGAAATATCGAGCGAAATTTGTGAAGAAAAGAGAACCGGTGCATCCTGGGTCTTGAGAGCTAAAGTTGAGCAAAACGAAAGAAATGTTTGCTGGTATTGATTTAATGTCCGACAGCAGGATTCCAAGGGCTTTAGCCAAATGAGGGATCAGATGGCAGACGGACAGGCGCCCATTATGCAGTCTGCCAGGGTGACCGTTTTGAGGACTGACTATTCCACATCAAATAACAAACAATTTTTTCCCCACCGATAAATCCTTGTCTGGAATAACATCGTTTTAATGCATTTGATTTAGGCCAGCGATTTTTAAACGGTGCACATGAAAGAGTTTTAGTTTAGGAAAATGTCTAAAAATCCCTCCAAATGCATCAGTCGAACATAACTTTTAAACGTAGGCCTAAAGGCTTTGCGATCCCTGAATCCATGATCAGGGTTCCTGCATGATTTGCTAATCTGAAAACAATGACTTTTCAAGGACATTTTTGCACAGGATAAAAGTGGTCATAATGACGTTAGACTGACTATACATGGTAATTTAAAAATTATGTACAGTTGTTTTAATGTAATAACGACATATCATGCTTAGCTTTTTTTTGAAGGGGTGATTGGGGGGGGAGAAATTAATACACTGGAATACCTTGGCATTTGGGTATAATATAAATTGGGTCAGTGATTTCATCGTAGTAGGTTAATGCATGTAGAGATACAGTAAATCATCTCTCGCTAGTATAATGGCTTTTCAATGACATAAAATTGGTTTTAAGTAGTTTTAGCGTATGGTGTTGTAAGCATTTTCTAAGAAAATTAGAAGTTTAACTTCATTTAAAAATCCATTTTTTTTACATTTTAAATAGTCTTAAGCATAATAATGACACTATTTTAGCTGATATGTGGACAAATACAGTGTACAACGTGCATTTTATTGTTTCCCAAAATACTTTTGTCATTCTGCAAAACTGGTCCAAATTCATAAAAATAAACTGCAATGATGCTAATACATGCATCACTTTGCAATGACCTAATTACTTTAAAGACGTTACTAATAACAATGTAAATACTTACACAAACTCAATAAATGATCTATATTCCCATTGTTCATAATATTTCTGAAAAAACAAACGCCCAAAAAATGCACTTTGATCGTGATCAAAACTACTAAAAGAACATGAATGTGGTTTTCTAAAAGCTTATCCATTTACATGTCTACTTTACGGCAAGATGCATAAACGTGCAAATTGCGAAAGATGTGTTGTAGATCATTCTCAATTAACCTGTGATAGTCATAATATTTATTTTTACAAATCCATCCAGGCGTCGCACGAATGAAATTAAAATTTCCAGATGTCAACAGTGACATCAAATACTGCGACTGAAAAATTGTCAGGGATGAGTAATGACTTTCCTTTCCAACTCAGATGGCGCTCAATGCAAGTAATAAATTGCTTCTTTAATGCACACCAATTAAAAGCTTAATTACCATGCCGAGTGTGGTGAACTCGTCTTTCACACGTCACACTGCCACAAATGTGCCCAAGAAATTAACATCAGTTTGATATTGAACTTACTCATAGGCTTATTTTCAGTTCATGGAGCCATAATTATGACCAATAAATACGTAATGGAGGTCAATATCAGACAGAAGTGGGGATCCAGGGAGGAGGTCTGAACATAAAGGTGCTCAATTTCACTGGATTTTAGTTGAGCATGGCGTGCCATACCTTATCTCGTGACACGTATGCCAGTACCTACGTCATACAATACCCTTAACTGCATAAAAGGGCGTGCATATCGGTTGCTCGCCTTCAGGTATCCCTCACTCAGCCTTCTCAGTGTTACCATCTGGTCAGTGAAAATAAACCGTAATAGGTACACCTTAAGGGTCATTGCCATGATGCCATCACGTGTATCCGTAATTATCCCAGGTTAAAAAAGCGTTAAGGGCTCCCCCCCCCCCCCATCCCCCTGAGCGTCATTTTTAGTAAGGGGGTCCCAGAGTCTGGCACGTGGCTGACTCGCGTGTCTGCCACGCGAGAGTTCAAGCACGAACCCCTTACTCCCCTTGCCCACCTCCCTTCAAACCCCACATCCAGAGGCCTACGAGAGCATGCCTTAATTTAATGTACATGAATATTTCGATGACATCATTCACCTTGTCATCTCAATTAGGGGACGTCCCAGAGTTGATGGGGGTGGTTAGGCTTAAGCTAGGTTCATATAAATCGGACGATCATCTTTGCACTAGAGGTGGTAGGGGTGTCTTGTGTCATTTTATAACAGTTCTCCGTGCTTATAAGACGACACTCTTTGGGCATTTTTTTCTAATCTAATGCTTTGTTTAAAAAAATGTAATGGAAGAAATATCTAGAATTTATTTTTTCAAATTATTTCAAAAAAGATTTCATCGATTCCTCGATGTTTTCTTTTGTGGTTTTTTTTTTCATCCCAGTTGGAATAGTTAAACATGGCGATATTTGGGAGTATATACATGTATGCCATAAACGACCAATATATTAACCATGTACATTACATGCATTGACAATGCTAAACATGGCAACTTTAGATAAAGTCTTACATGTATTTGGCTGCAAATTTTGCCAAACTGTATATGGAAAATATCTGATTCTCTACTAAAGACAATCTCTAGTACTAGTCACTTCCCAGATAAAATTTTAATTTTAAAATAAAGTGCTGTATTATACTTTTCTTATATGGACTTATATATACATGTATGACCATATCTGTAAATAAGTTCACATTTATGGTCCCATGTGAGAATGTACAAATATACAAGGATATACAGTACATTGTATATATGAATATGAAAGGATATGGTTATATAGCTCCATCTGTGGCCAATTTCTGAGCTAACCATATACGTTGTCTAAGTCACATATGCCCCTGTATGGCCCATGTTTACTTTTTCCACCTAGGGTGATCAAAAGTGTATTAGAAAGGAAATGAACGCCTACATGTAAGTCCTTCCCCGAAATATTATTTCTTCAATATAAAACATTGTTATAGAAATTTGTTCTAAACTCAGGACTTCATTGGTAAACTTTTATTTTAAAAAAATCTACGGCGTTCCTTTCATTGATAATATGACATGCATGGCTTAATCTTTGAGGCAAGCATATTCATAAAATTTGAATAGCAATTGAATTGCCACTACAACATATATTTCTCGAATGTTTGATGAAATGGGATATTCATATGACGTCATCCTGCTCCCCGCCACGGGTCATGGGCTCCTTCATCCCCCCTTCATCCTCGTTCGAAAGCGCGTGCCAGCACGTGGGTGCGAGGGGGGGTCACATCCCGTGACTCTCATCCGTCCGTCCAGTGCAGCTGCTGACCACGAGAGACGCCACCTGTTTCCCCTTCCCGCTGCTGCCACGTGTTCCGCCCGCCCTCCAATGAGAATGCAGCCGAGTGTAACAAGTAGAAGTGTGTGTGTATGCAGTGTGGATCAAATGGGGAAAAAGCCAAAAAAAGGGGGCGATCGCCAAGCGGATTCAAGGGGCTTGCACCCGAGCTCAATAGGGGCTCAAGAGTGGACAATTTTCGCAGGAAATCCTGCAGGAAGGAACTCGAGATTGCCATTTTTGAATGATATAGGGGAAAACACCGTATGTCATCATTGTGATGTTAAAGCACAAGACATTTTGGTGTGATTGGTGTCCATCATCATCTAGGTTTCTGTGATGTTCATTTTTTTAAACAAAATTATAATAATGTTGACAGGGGAGCAACAGAACATTTTGGCATAAACACCAACAACACTTCGAAAACATCAACATTATGTCTGTGAAAAGGGGCTCACATCTTTGACATGGAGTTACTGTCTGTACTGAAAAATTATCAAAATAATTATTGCACTGTGATAATTAGTCATTTTTATGAATTTATTTTATAATGGTATTTTTATGTAAACTTGTCACTAAATATCTGTTTGCTCTTTTCTTCCAATATAAAACAATAAATTGTAGCCTGAATGATCATCCAGCAACTTGATCATTTCACGACAAAATATTTTTAAAGACAATACAAATTTCGCTTTTACCTTAACTTTTTTCACTCAGAAATAAATTGTTTTTACTTTAAAACTTCATAGTTGTGATTAATTAACTGCGCAATGCGGTGACAACTTTTCGACCAGAAACCCAATCTAATACGAAGATATTAAATTTAAGTAAACAACTGAAAGTTGCCATTTTTGATACAATCTGTTACATTAAATTCCTTATTTATTGCGTACAGCAAACATGCTCTTGCTTCTATGAAAGTTTGACGATCTGGTTTTCGCAATATTCGTCCAAATTTTCGTTAAATATACATCTATATCGTGTTCCCTTCCAAACATTCGCTTTATAACCTCACAATATACTTATTTTCCAATAAAAAGGTCCTTATTTCGATCGATTTGTAATATATAGCCTATGAGAATATATCGCGCAGCATAGTTTATTGTCTTTTTGGCTTTTTTTCACTCCAGATCGATTCCTTGCATAATGGCATATCTGAAGTCTGGAAGAAGACACTCGAAACGGAGATCTATAGCCAGGAAGCCCAGAACAAGACTTCCGTTTCCCCAGTCCATATACAACTCAATAACCGACAGAGCAAAGTGGCTTTTCGAAGGCAAATCAACAACAACTCAATTCCTCACATCACATAATAACAGTGTCAGACCCCTAAAGAACGTCTTGGCCACCTTATACAGTATGTCACTGGCCTCTTTACATGGGCACTGTAACCATACCATCATCAGTGATGGAGAATCACTGCAATTTGGAGGAACATTTTAATTTACTACAAGACAATTTATATTTTTCTTGTATGAATCTAAGCTCCTAAGGACGGCGAAAACTTCCAATAACGACCACTAATGCACTAATTGCACGTAAATACGACATTTTTAGGTCATTGGTGTGAATGAACGTCATCATGTTCCATAAACTAACGTCACTTAGTGGTCATTATTTTCCATTTGACGAGTTTTATGAGTTTTGCATGAATTCTGCACAGCTAAGTATTCAAAACACATCAATAAAAAATAGCCATATGCTAGTTGATCTATTAATTTTTAGGTCGAAAATCGAAAGTCCGAAAACTTCGTCATTAAAATGAAATTTTGAAGTCATGTTGTGTAGAAATTTGCTGGCATTTAACATGGAGAAACACTGCTCATGCTATAGGGACAATATGACATCAGGTATTATTGTTTTTTTTCCTATTTGTTTAAAATGTCCAAATAAATTAACTGACGTCATCGACACCATTTTTGCTAATTAAGAGGGTCTGAACAGGAGGAGGGGTATCAAATTCGGGAGATATTATACTATAAACGGGGTAGGGGGATCAAAACTCCCATTTTTCACGTACGTCTTTTGTGGATGACCCCTAACTGCATGCCTCACGGCTCACCACCAGAAATAACATTTATCAAGAATTGTTTTTAATTTTTGAATTTACGATGCATCAATAACTCGCAGTCAAGATTATCTTTTGCGTAACAAGTAAGCTGCATTTACTGATAATTACTTTTAATTAGTTTCTTCGCATTCACCTACGAAAAAAATTCAAAAAATTGACCACTACCAGAAGCCAGTAAATCGCTAATGAAATCTACTCGAAATCTGATTGGTCAATGCTGCTGCACGAGACTTCGCATAATTGTTGCACAAACCCCTTACTAAATGTCACGTCTACCTCACAAAATGTCAGATCAAACAAATTAAAACTGTTTTTCATGGCATGATATGATATCCTAGCAACTTGATCGAGTGTTCTGATGCCCAGCGTTGAAGGTTTTTTTTAAGATAAATAAAAATCCACACATGGATGATTTCACGGTAATGGACCCACAGTTTTATCGTTAAATGAGCCCCAAAACGCAATATGTTTTTTCGTAATTCACTCTCAGGTCAACAACATTTTGGCGATAAAAGAGGCGCGAAATGGACCCTGATTTTATTGCTGTTTCGCCAGGTATTTTCACGTCGTATAAACAGCGCTTTATTTAAACCCGCGCAGTTTTGACCAACGTCCACTACATAAAGACCTAGTGAAACGGTCAATTTCGGCCCCTCGCAAGAGCTGAATTGTCGCAATTGCGTCTGGTGAACGTAATTCGCAGCTTTCGCATCGAGAAAAAAGTAAAAAAAGAAAAAAGGACAAAACTGCATAAAAGGTTATTGATTTGTTGACATAGGGTTTATTAAACTGCAACAAAATGTCTGCGAAAAACGCGCCAGGGAGGCTCATTATCATGTGCGACCTATACTGTATTCCGGTGCCAACGCTGAGCGAAACTTCGAGAAATATTTCGATGAAATTTGGAAATGTTGAGGGAAATTTTGATCGCCAATTTCTAAACGGAGGGGGAAATTCGATGAAAATTTCATAAAATCAAAACGCCTGCGTTGCAAAAAAATTTCATCAAAATCATTGAACAAAAATCAATGAAAATTTCAAGAAATTTAAAACGTTGAGGAAATGAAAATTGATAACAAATTTAATCTAATCTAAATGTTCATCTAAAACTCAATGTAAATTTGAATGCAAATTCTATAGTCTCTATGTTGAGTAAAATCCCAAAATGTCTGCAACTTTAAGGGGAAGGGTTAATTGGCATCACGCGTAATTCCTGCGTAAATTCCTACAAATTGTAATGCAGCTAATAAATGTATAACATTTAACCATTACATGTACATGTAAACTACTTTTTTAAATTTCCAAGACTGTTCCAGTCCATAAACTTTCGTCACACCGTGCATACTATGCCCAGAAGCATTAGTAATACGGCTCACTTAGGATCACCTATGGTGTAGAATTTCAGCCAAAAGAGCGCCATATGGTCATCGCTGACCCTTCGCCATCGCCAACGCGATTAGGGTCAATCACCATGCGCTAATTAAGCCACGTAGCCCCAAAGTAGCCAACGCATATACTGCACATCAATATTATTGGATTTATTTCATGTTCAATAAAGGGTCTCTTAGATTTAGATTAATCGAAAATAAAGACACTCAAGTCAGGCTAATTCAACTTCAGCTCAATATTCATTTAGACTTTCTATACTGTTCCTGATGGGTTGAATTCAGGTAGCATGAAGACCACAAAGATAACGTCAAGATTTTGTCAATTTAGGTCATTTTTATCACAAAAGATAATGACAATTTATGACCCAATAAAACTGGACATATCAGGTGGTAAAATTAAATATAGGCCATTATTGGACACATTATTTCAGACATGATGGTAGACCAGAAATTGGCCACAAATGAATATACTTGTCCATTGCCATATACACTGTATCTTTAAACGAATTATTATATGTCCATACAGGCCTGCTGCTTCCACTATAAGTTCCTGAAATTCATATACATGTATATGCCCAATATATTGTCTTATATAAACTTATACATGGTCATATTCAGCTTTTCCACTCAGGATCATTTGGATCATTTGCGGTAATACTTGGGCTAATGTTACATGCACATGAACGTAGTAGACCTAATTACAATTGTAGTACTTAAGACGTTTAAATGGTCAGTAAAGATGGCGGAGGGGGAGTATACTTCCGCTTACGAAATGACTGTGTAGTATTGGGATGAATTGAACTGAACAATTTGTGTCAGGCATATTTTTTGCTTACCTTGCAATTCATTTGTCCAAGGCGAAATCGGGTTTTTTATTAGCGAATTTTCCATTCGCAGATGGTGGCAGTGTATGCCCATAAATTCCCCATCTGGCAGCACTGGGTTTCCCTATACTTCACAATGAGCGCAAATTCGACACAGTGCGTACGAAATAACGGATAACATAAACATAGAATTGAAGTTAATTGAATAATGGGATAACTAATTCAAACGAAATTTTAACCTTGGAATATAGATCCAGTATACATCCCCCTACCCTTGCCCCATGGGTGGGAGATCCCCTTAGCCCTCATGAACCCTGACCCACACGTCCCATTAAGAGCTTATCGAGCTCGCAGAACTAATTTAATCCCATTGACCAGCGTCCAGTCACTGGTTGGTCGAAATGGCATCTGCACACAGTAATTAAGGGGGGAGGGGTTCACAACCCACTGGCCCTTACAAATGACTATTAATTAGCCGATGTAATTAGCCTCAACCAGCGTTCTCCCTTATTGAGGGAGGCTCCTTCTGAGAGGCTAAATTATTAATCAGATGCGAAATACCGTCTTGCTGCTATTTATATCATTCTTTGTAATTTTTTGAGAGAGCTTAAAAATAGGAGAAGCGTGATTAGAAAGCGAGCGAATTAGTCAGTTAATGGTCGTGTTAAAAACGTCGTTAATTGCAGTAGTAAGAGGCTGAGGTTTTAGAAGGTTACACGTGACAAGTGTTGCCACTCAATTAACTCCTCGGTGTTAATTAGACATGGCGAATGATGGTAAACTAGTCACTATGCAAAATTACTATGCTTAGAAAACCACTACTAAGGATGTTACCCAGGTAGCACATAAGTATAGTATGGACGTCAGTTTAGGTCATTGTTTTCAGAGTTAGGTACTATTTCAATCCTTTATTTTTTAACGTGCATGTAGAGTCTAATGTCATTTTAAAAACAACATATTTAAGGATGTCATCCACTTAAATCCATTTCTTAACGACCTGTGATAAAAACGATATTTTCAGTCATGTTCCTTACATTGATACCACTATAATTAAAGATACTTAGATACTTAGTCCAACAAATAATGACGTCATACGGACAAAAACGTACGTCATCTGGGCCATCAGTGCTACCTGGGTAGCCGCACGTTTGACAAATACACTATCAATTTAGCAAATGCAAAGTTGTACTAAATGTAATTTTAAATTAAAAAACGTCACACCATCAAGATGGATTTCACGTTATAAGGGAAGCTTTCAGTGTAAGCGCGCGTAAACTCTATCTCAACCAAAAATCAATTTCGGTATTTCATAAGAAATAGGTCAATTGGCTAAAAGCCATTTCTAAGCCGTTAACTTTCAGTTAAATTAGCATTATTAATAGTGGGCGAATCGACAGGGAATCCAAAGAGAAGAACAATTAGGTTAAAGCCGAAAAAAAATGCATTGATCAATAGCCGAATCCTTTTTTTTTTCACGCAACGTAAAAATAATAGGAGCAAACACGCAAAACTGCATTTCTTGAGGTGATTATCACAGGCAAGTGCAATATTCGTGTTTTTTTTTTCACCCCACACTGCCCCTGAAAGAGGCAAACATGCAAAGTATAAAAGCCATTAGAGATTGCCTTCAATCAGGGGGCTAACGACCCTTACAAGAAACTGCATTCAAATTAACTTTTAAATCAATTTTGGCTGTAACCAGTACTAGCATATCGTTCAAAACAACAATTAAGACTACGTTTTTACAATAAATTTGCACTAAAATAGAATCAGCTGTTAATTCAAGCTATGCATTTCGCTGTGAGAAACTATGCATTGGACAACATTTTAAACAAAAAATTGCGAAATGGACTACACTGATGATTTACATATTAATCCCTAATACATAGTTTAAAACAATAACTCACACTTATTAAATTTAACAAATAGCATTGAGTGTTGATTCGAGCTATGAATTTCGTTTCCAAATAAAAAATAAACTTGAACTGAACTATTTTTTTTAATGTAAAAAA
Organism: Rossiulus vilnensis; assembly: GCA_034700785.1. Lineage (NCBI taxonomy): Eukaryota > Metazoa > Arthropoda > Diplopoda > Julida > Julidae > Rossiulus > Rossiulus vilnensis. Next base: position 69,845 of record JAQIXS010000067.1, read on the forward strand.
TGTATCAAAACTTTAAAGTTGTTTGAATCATAACCAAAACATACAGGATTGATCAAAAGAACACAAAGTCCCATTTTAAGAAAATGCATTAATTGAGCTTATTGGGAAAACAATTTACGAATAATCAAGTAAATGTAATGGGGCTACATAAGTAAATCACCGTGCTCATAATTTCGTTACAAAAACGCCTGAAAAATAGGCCTAATCGTTAGATGTTTGTCATTTCAGGGATAAATACTGCATTGGTTACTGAACCACGCATATTATGCCCCGAAAATGCACGCTTATACTCCTTGTTTACGAACGGAATATCCTTGGATATGGATTTCTGGCTGAAATTTGACCTCGCCACCCCCCTCAGGAGGAGGAGGAGGAGGGGTGCAAGTGTTGGCGGCTAAAACTCCGCTTAATTCTCTCCCATGCTCAGCGGCAATAAATACGAACAATGGGAGGCAACAAAATATGGATTTAAAAAAAAACGCTGGAGTGAGGGGCCAAGTGAGAGGGGCATCAGAAATACGTCGTACATCCCAGACATTTATTGTAATTGTCGTTATTGTTATACATGCATATGCGCGTGTCTCCGTAATGCATTAATTCCAAATCGATAAAACAGAAGGTCAAATACCCCCTCCAACCATCACCTTTACGCCCAACACCCTGTATTTCTACCTTCGAGCCACACACAATTTCCAACGGTCACGCTAATTCGATCGCCTAACACACTCCCAATTTAATTGCCTTACTTAATTGCCGCCAATATGCAATATTAATCCCAATTCATCCGTTTGGCCGATTATCGTTTCATAAGTCAAGCGCAATTAGGTTAAAAAAAATGCGTGTACATAGTGAAAAGGAATTACAAATTGGGCATAAGGGAAAACTTCGTGAATCGACAGAGGGAGTTATTTTGCCCTTAAAAATCCCCTATTGTTTTTCTTTTTAATGGTCACCAAATAAATTACACTGTCAATTTCTTTTAATAACCACCATCAGAGAAGAACGTTCTTAAGAGGATCTACCACCAGGTTCTAGTTTCGTCCTCTCACCTGTCGAAAAACTTAAAATCGCTATAACTACAAAACTACTACGAATTTCGAATAAATAACTATAGGTCCGTGATCAGGACATTCGACAAGAGAAGCCGATAGTGTTTATCATTGGAGAAAAATTAAAAACTAAAATCAATAAGGTATTTAACTTCTAGTGTGTTTAAAACCATAGCTCAAACTGCTCAATAAACATGTGTACTGAAGCTGCCAAATTAACCTAGGTATAGCCTGTATTAAAATATTGTTTAGTACATGAAGTAAATAACTTATCTAATGAGATATGAGCAGCCTTAACAAATACTTGATTGGTGCCTACGCATAACGTAATAAGTGCCCCAAAAATTAACTTTCCAGAAGAGGGAAAATATGGCATTGATACTTTAATTCAGAAGAAGAAAGAAATAAGAAAACTTTGTCGGTTTAGTCAGGAATGTCCTTCAATAAATGTCCATAGGCTTTGTTAAGGTGATGGACCCTCTTAAGGCTGAGCCATAAGGATAGTCACCAAACACACAAAAATACATGTAGTATGACGCTGTTTTTTATTCAAACTAATTTAATTTTTTTTTTTTGCAAATGAACGGGACATTTTCAAATTAGAAAAAATAACTGAGACCCTAGTGGACGGCCAATTCTAAAATGGGGGTAGTAAATTTAGCAATTATAATAAGTAAATGAAGCAAAAATGTGTCATTTTTTCATGGTGAGCATCATTTTAGGTCGTGCTTGAGCTTTTCTAAATGATATTTTACATTTCTTTAAATTAACTACGATTATATTTTATTTACCTGTATTTATTTATTTTTTAAATTGCCATCAATTACTTTTTAAATAATCTCTAAACGTTGCTAAACATTTCTAAAAGTAATTTTAATAAACATGGATTACACCCCCTACTACGTGGTATATCACTTGCTAGTAGGGTACTGAGTTGAATTTAATTGAATTAAACATTTGCTTACATTTACATTTATTCTGGTGTCTAATATCACTTTATACACGTATCTGTAGCAACAAAATGTGCACTTTTTGCAGGGTGTGCATTCTTTTGGCTCGGCCCTCAGAACATTTTCTCTGATAGTGGTCATTCAAAAATGTGAACAATATCACGTACATGTATACGGTGATACCATTAAAGAAGAACCCTGGGCTTCCTGGACTGGAAAAGTCAATAAATATCAGTACAATAGATACTCAGTACAAAGATATGTGGTGATATTAGAAAAAAATGTAGTGGTAGCCCTAACCATACTGATATTGTGATATCAGTATAAAATCACGTAGGTTACTGATGTTTTCACCAGTTGGGGCTTGAGCTTGTTTACATGTACACGTACGTTAGATGAGTGTGGTGTAATCGCTATAAGCTGCATGCGGGGTTATTTGTGAGAACGGTCAATAGAGTCTAGAGTTTTGTTTGGTAGCTACTTGTATTTATGTCACAAAAATCTAATCCTGGTAGTTTAGGCTACTAACAGGACCGGACAGGAGGTCAGTTGTGGGCTTAAAGCGATCATTCGATGCTAAGACTTCCTCCAAGGAAGGCCAGTAATTGCCACTGAATTCGAGGTTGTTGTTTAACAAACATGTGGGAATCAAACATGTAGAAACCCTTGAGGTTCCCGAATTGGAGCCCTGGCGTGTAGCGGGCATTCATTGGTGAGCTCAAGACGCCGTAATCCGGGCGATTTTGCTGCGAGCTCGTATTACGGCCCCTATTATTGCACATCCGTGCAAAGCGCTTTGAAATACCGTTCGTTCAATCGGCTCATTTTCATGTCCGAAAAAGCCAAAGCTAAAATCAACATACCGTAGATTTTCGACGTGTTCCCTTTGGTGAAGTCTTAATCGCCAGTTTTTATTGCGTCTGTCAGAAGTAGTTCGCACGCTTGGAACCGCCGCCAAACTTGACCTTGAAATACTGTATGCGCTGGCATTTCGATGTTGTTGATATTGAGCAACTTAAATGAATATACGTGGTTATTGCAAAATATGTCTAAGGAAATCTGCATAATTTTGTAACGGACCAAAACTGTAACAAAAAAATTGGAATCTCCATTATTCGATGGGAATTCCATTATTTAAAACCTAGCGCGCACCCTGTTTAGAATTCCCTCACGAGGATACGTTCCAAATATGTTGATTTCATTCTATTCCTAATTCTACATGTATTATTTATTTGCTTTGATTCTTGCGGTTGGGAATTAAATCAAATCTAATAAGCATCAAATTATGATGGCTCTGTTATTTATTAATGTACTGTAAAACACGTCAGATGATTATCGAGGGTTTTAGTTTCAGGGTTTTCTTCATTATTAATGAAAGGTGCACTTAAATTAACAATACATTTGGCGGTTAAAACTAGAATACTTTAATTATTAGATTTTTCTGCAGTCAATTAAGATAAACTGTCAAACGTAAATGACATTTATCTGTATGAAAAAGATTCAATAGCCAGAAAAAATGTTCATTTATACGGTCAGCAAGGGGCAGATCACGAGAGAGGCATTGAATGAAGTCAAATAGGCAGGGAATTTCTGTCCAAACACCCCAATTCGTCTACTGACAATGTTCACGACTGCGGTTAAACTGAGTGCGAGTCTAAAAAAAGGACATTCGTTGCATACAATAAGTTCATTTCGCTCTATTCATATCAGCCTTTGTTGTTTTGGCTTTTTGTGGCTTAACACCCTTCTATCCTTTATTTTCATTGGAAATTAGCATGGGGTGGGGTGATGACCGTTAGTTTTTTATACAAATCATAATTTGTAAACGGCTAAATACTGCCCAATGTGGTTAACGGTTCAATTTTGTATGCACTGGACACACACACAAATAATTATAATTTGGCAATTAATTTCTGTCAAAGGGTGTGCTATCAAATGACCTCTGACACCTATGCCCCTTTTCCATTCAGCAGTTTAAGTTCGAACAAAAATCATTGGCACTGACCCTAATAAAAAATGCAGCATTAGCTAAAATAGGATTCGGTTATAACTACAAACAAAAGCCTAATAGCATGATCAGCGCAGTTCGTTTAGGTCTTTTTAAACGAAACATGTTTCATTATTTTTAATGCAAACAATGTGGGCTATTAGACATCTTTTTAAAGTAGATCGCCAACGAATAAGTAACGGTTTTTTGTTAAATATAATAGCTTTGTAACGAATTCGTTTATTATTCGTACGAATATGACTACTAATGCGGTAGTTCCTAACGTATTTTCTTCACATTTAGGCTGTTTATATTATAAATTAAAAACGGAACTCATTAGATTATTTCAAGTTTTTTTTCAACAATCCAACAGCTGCAGAACTTTTTCATAAACCCGTTTTGATGTCATTGTAGATGACTTTGACATTAAAAAGAAAATTAGCATGACTGTACATGTACAGTATTGCCATTCATGAAGCAAAACCTTTCATCAATGTCCATTGCAGACTACACCAGTCTCAAAATGTGGACATCATTAATGCCTTTTGGCGGGTAGCGTATTTCCATGGCAATTACACCAAGATAACAATGAAACGTATTTCAATGAATATTAGCGAAACACTCGAACCTCACCATTGGAAATATTTGGCAGCGTTTCAAAACCAAAAAAA